>VKOC01000938.1:0-144671 GCA_009364415.1 Spea multiplicata | reverse complement strand
TCTGGCGCCAGTACTTTAAATGTTTGTATCATTTGGCGACCAATGAGCACACTTCCATATATAGCTAATATATTCTTGGGCGGAATATTATGCTACTCAATGTAAAACCGAGAGGGCAGCATTCTGTCCGATGATATATTAGCCATATGTGGCAGTGTGTTCATTTTCATTTACTAATTATTTAAATAAATATATATTTCCATGATGTGCTGGTCTTCCCGCTGCAACAGTTAAATGTCCGCACTCGCGGACATTAATTCTGTCGAACTTGCAAACTCTTTTTTCTATTTATTTTGGGATTTTTTGTATTAAACTGTTAGACGAAAGGATCATGGGAATATATTTTATTTGAATAAATGCAAATGAGCACACTGCCACATATGGCTAATATATGTTCGGACAGAATGCTGCCCTCTATTGGTCATAAATTGAGTAGCATTGTTCCATATGCTTGAAATCCAAAGTTATTATGCTACTTAATGTATCTAACCAACAGAGGGCAGCATTCTGTCCGAACATATATTAGCCATATATGCTAGTGTGCTCATTTGCATTTATTCAAATAAAATATATTCCCATGATCCTTTCGTGTAACAGTTTAATACAAAAAAACCCAAAATAAATAGAAATAAAGAGTTTGCAAGTTCGACAGAATTTAACCGTTGCAGCGGGGAGACCAGCGGATCATGGGAATATATTTTATTCAAATAATTAATAAATGAAAATGAGCGCAATACCACATATGGCTAATATATCATCGTACAGAATGCTGCCCTCTGTTGGTTTTACATTGAGTAGCATAATAACTTTTTAAGCTACTCAATGTATCTTACCAACAGGGGGCAGCATTCAGCCCGAAGTTATAATAAGTTACTATGCTAAGTTAAATGTCCATACCAGCGACTTTGTTGGTTGCTGGCACAGACTTTTAACTGTTGCAGCAGGGTCCCAGGTTTTTTTTTTCTCTTTTCTGCACAGCAACTAGTGGTAAGGGCCGTGTGAGTGAGCCTATTGGTCGCTTGAACGGCCCTTTACCCTATGGATTTCTGCTCCCGTTATCCAACGCAGCATCGCAGGGGTTAACAGGAGCGGAAATCAGGAGTTAAAAAGGCCGTGCGAGTGAGCCTATTGGTCACCTGCAGGGTCTTCCTCTGGCATCAACCAATTGGCACTCTTCGTGTTCGTTTTCATGTTTGCCCGAAGACGATTGCACAAGTCTAGTTTAAACTAGACTTGGGAACCAGGGGGCTCTTCGTCTTCGTGCTCGTCTTCGGGCAAAAAAAAATCTTCGTATTCCGCAAATATTCGCCCGTTCCTCTCTTCTCTTCGGGCGAATATTCGTGAACATTTATTTGTTCATTTTTTCTTCGTTATTTTCTGGTTAAGTGGTTAATAAGGGGTTAACGCGTAACGCAGCGGCTCTGCCGTCGGTTTAAATGTCCGTATGAGCAACTCTATCGGTCGCCAGCAGGGGGCCTCCTGCTGGCGACCAATGAGCACACTACCGTATATGGCTAATAAATTCTCAGGGAAGAATATTATGCTACGCAATGTATCTAACCAACAGAGGGCAGCATTCTGTCCGAAGATATATTAGCCATATGTGGCAATGTGCTCATTTTCATTTATTAATTATTTAAATAAAATATATTCCATGATCCACTGGTCTCCCCGCCGCAACAGTTAAATGTCAGCACTCAAACTTGCAAACCATTTTATTGTATTTATTTTGGGAGGGGGGTTTGTTTTAACCCCTTCCGTACCGGCATTTGCATACTGCGTCTTCACTTGAAGACCGCAGTATGTTTTTAAATATTTAAATTACGTGATCGTGATTCGCTGAAAAGCGATCACGTGCACGGAATTGAGGGGGGGTGGCTGCTACTGATCGCTGGGAACACCCAGCGGTCAGTAGCAGCCGCCCCTCGCGATCCCAGCGTTCAAAGCGACGCTGGATCGCGTAAAGGCTGTGACGTACCTGGTACGCCCCGGTCTGCCGGTGACCCATGACCCGTGACCCGGAAGTACCAGGTACGTCCCGGTCTTGAAAGGGTTAAACTGTTAGATGAAAGGCTCATGGGAATATATTTTATTTGAATAAATGCAAATGAGCACACTACTATATATGGCTAATATATCTTCGGTCAGAATGCTGCCATCTATTGGTAAGATACATTGAGAAGCATTGTTCCATATGCTTGAAATCCATTTGTTATGCTACTCAATGTATCTCACCAACAGAGGGCAGCATTTTGTCCAAAGATATATTAGCCATATATGCTAGTGTGCTCATTTGCATTTATGCAAATAAAATATATTCCCATGATCCTTTTACTTTTCAGCCTTTTGGCTAAGATCAAGTGTCTTAACCTGAAGCTCGTGACGATTGGTTGTTGTTAGACCTCGGCCTTTCTACTTATGTAGACATGCTACTGTTGGGGTTCTAACTGATAGCTTTCTAAACGGAATGAGATTGGCCACCGGTTGCGTGCCTCCGGGCCTGCAGACTCTCGGAACCCGCTGGGAAGGACCCCTCCCCTCTTTTTTGGCCTTTTTTTAGTGCCTTTTTTCCTTCTTTTTAGTGCCTGCCCCTGCTTTTCTGGCCTTTTAGTGGCCTTTTTGAAGTGCCTTTTCTGCCCCTTTTTTTGGCCTTTTTTAGTGTCTTCCCCTGTCCCTCTTTTTGGCCTTTTTAGTGCTTTTCCCTTTTTTCTGCCCTCCTTCCCTTCCCCTCTCCCTTCCCCTCTCCCTTCCCTCTCCCTTGTGCTTTTAATCTCTCCCTTTTCTCTTTTTCAGTTTTCCACTCTTTTTCAGCCAGACCAGACCCCCGAAGCCGGAAAAACCGAGCCAGGCCACCGGAAGCCGAGTCCGGCCCGCTGCGGCCCCATGGAGCCCAGCACCCCTGGAGAACTGGATGAGGCAGACGGTGGTCCTAAAGCTAAAAGAAGTGGAGGGCCGCACCCCTGACATGGACGTGGATACCTTCAGCAAGAAGGTAGTGCACGAGGGAGCAAGCTTCACCCCAGCAGAGACCCTGAGCATCCAGCCGTTCTCGAAGGGAATGTTCTACGTAACGTTCATTTCAGCAGCAGTCTGCAAAATGTTCTGGGAAGCCTTCAGGTCGGCGAAACTGGATCAGGTCCTTGTGACGGAAGCATCCATCACTGGGACCACTGGAGAAGCCTGACTGCCAGCATCCTCCCTATTGACTATGGTCCCTGGGTTTGTAAAGACTTCTGTGGCTACCCCCAGCAGTATCATCTCATCACTGGCTGAGGGGATTATCTCCAGCAGACAGCCAGGATCTGCCACCAGGGAGTGACCACCATTCTTTTAGTTTAATGTTGTATAAATCAGTTCCCCCTCCTATTGTATTGTTAATCTCGTTACTGCCCCTGCTGTCTCTGGGAGGCAGATCGCAGGGGTTAACGGGAGTTAAAAAGACTGTGTGAGTGAGCCTATTGGTCACCTGCAGGGTCTTCCTCTTGCATCAACCAATTCTGTTGATGCCAGAGGAAGACCCCTGCAGGTGATCCAAATAGGTCACCGCACTGCCCTTACATCCCTAGCCCTGGCCGAAACCTTTGCGGATTCTGCTTCGTCAACTCCTGGGAGATGCCAGTGAGATAAGGTAGGCGAGATTGGGAAGGACCGCGGTGAGATTATAGTAGATGAGACGATCACACAGAGTTCTCGTGTGTGTTGTCTTCGTCTACGTTTTTTACCGCCACTGTCTTCTCTTCTTCGTGTCTTTGGAACGAACAAAAAAACGGACTCTTCGTGTTCGCTTTCATGTTCGCCCGAAGACGAATGCACAAGTCTAGTTTAAACGCATTCAGATTCGGAATCTCCAAAACAAGGCAAGATTTCCCACAAAACAACAAAAACAAACCAAAAAGCTGAAATGTTTCTCTCATTCTCTCACACTATCATTCATGTTCTCTCTCATTCTCATTCTTCCCTTCTCTCGCACTCTCCGAATGTCTCCATACCTTCTCTGCCAATCGATTCTGTGTCTTGCAGTATGAGTTCGGGGCTACCTCCCAAAACACTTGTTGCTTCACTCCCCTTTTGCCCAACCTTAGAGACGTTGCTTCCCCGTGCAACTAATTCAGTAGAATTAAATCTAGACCAAGGTGGTTTAATAAAAGTGTTGGGGGAGGTACTTAGAAAGTAACAAATCTTGAATTCAGACAACCTAATGAAAGAAGGATTTCCAATGAGAGTAAATGTAACCCAAACTGTTCTTCAAAATATTAATGAAAAAATAACTAAACAGAATACTAAATCTTCTAAGAATGTGAGGGGGGAACCCAAACTACATACCAGCAAGTTCAACAATAATTGTGGGAAAATACTTTAAGGGATAGTAAGTGATGCCCTCCTGGAATAGGATAAAAAATCATTGGGACAATTGTGTCCATTTTCTTTCAAAAGTGGACCCACTTACTCTAAAGACCCTATAATTTGTGTCCTGTGAATAGCCGGGATTCAATTGATTTCTGTCATTTTCCTTGTTTACAGAAATGCAGAATAGATTTTAGAAAACATTTCTTCTAAAACCACTTGCAGATAATTAGGCGCTGGGTCTCTTTGGAATCACTTCTCGTGCCGAAAAGAGACCTCTTGATGGTTTCTGGGGATCTGTCAGCAGAACGCTAAAACCTATAAAAAGCAGATTACCTCCGACAAGGAGAAATATTCTGTTTAGGAAGAGCGTCCGTCTCAGTGTTACAAGAAAGCTTGGAAAATCTCATAAACATGGTAAGATTTTTTTACTTCTTTATGTACATCTGACATGCATAGAATACATGGCTTAACAATAACACATTGCGTAGTACATATTCAGCAAATTTAACAAAATAATAGAAAATACATTTATGCCAAAATAGATGCTTCTGGCAAATATTCTTCCATATTCAGCAAATTAAAAACGAATATTTTTAGGAAGACTCCCGGATCTTTCATGTATCGTTTCCCACATATAAATTAGATAAAAAGTTTGATTTTCATTGACATGCGTTATACCGCTGCACTTTACACCTCTGATTACTGGCGTGTTGGGGAGGATATGACCCCTTCTTATATATCAATAATCTGTAATAATTATTATATGTAAGAGTTCATGGGATCATCACAAGGCTTTTCTGAATATAAGACAAGGTAAGTTTAAATTAGGTAAAATTGGTAAATTAGGTGTGAATGATGAGTTCCAACAGATTTTTTCTCTGTTTTTATATTTCCAATCTCTACTTGTAGATCTGTGAAAGCAGTAAGGTTGTTCATGAATTTAAAGCACCACTTAAGCTTTTTTTTTTATCAAAATGATTAAACAAACCTAACCTACATAAAAAATCAGGTTTATTTCATTGTTCCCTTAAAAGTTTTTGGAGAAAACCTCCTGAAGTCACTTTTTGGTGACAAACAGTGTTCAGGGAAACATATTTCTCTGAAAGTTTTTCTCCTAAATTTTCTTGTCCACTTACACATTTTCTGTTTCAGAGATTGATTTTGTTATGTTTTTTTATACATGAAAATTTTAGCCTTTTAAGAACAAGACAACGATCATGGAATTTTGGATCCTGGGATTTGAGAACATCCACAGCACCAGAATTATTGTCTTTCTTTTGTTTTTAATAAGTTATATTATAACATTATTGGCTAATTTCACAATCATATTCCTGGTCGTCGTGTGTCGCCACATCAACTCTCCGATGTACTTCTTCCTCAGCCACCTGTCTCTCAACGACATCCTTCTCTCCACAACCATCGTACCTGAAATGCTCCAAATTATATTAAAAGAAGGTAATTTTATGTCCAAGGCTGTCTGCTTCACCCAATTTTACTTTTTCTGTGTTTCCACCTCTAATGAGTGTCTCCTCCTCACTGCGATGTCCTATGACCGATATTTGGCCATCTGTAACCCATTGCGTTATTCCTCCATCATGGACCTTAAACTTTGTAATCTTCTTGCATCTTTAATTTGGGAATGTGGAATAATTATTCCTTTACCACAGATCGTTCTTTTAAACAAGATGACCTTTTGTGGGTCAAATACAATTAACCATTTATATTGTGACCTTCTTCCACTTTTCAGACTTTCTTGTTCAGACATCTCAGCTAGTAAACTAATAATGATTGTAAGTTCTATTCCACTGGCATTTGTGCCGTTAATGATCATCTCTATAACTTATATGAACATCATTGCCGCCATCCTCCGGATCTCCACCTCAGCTGAGAGACAAAAAGCCTTCTCCACCTGCAGCTCCCACCTGACCGTGGTCTGTATATATTATGGCACTATAGTCTTTAACTACGTGATTCCGTCTAAAGAACAATATTTGGGATTACAGAAAGTGATTTCCGTGTGCTACACAATCTTGACGCCGTTGTTGAACCCTGTTATATACAGTCTACGGAATGAAGAGATTAAAAGGGGCCTAAAGAAATTTTACTTTCAAAAACTTTCAAGTAATATTTAACGACTTAACTCGGACAACCATAAATACAGTCACAATATGAAAAATAAATATATATGAATAGCTATCCTGCTGCAATAGTCTAAGAACAATTTAGATTGTATTATGGTTATACACGAGTTACGAGATAACTCATGGTTATTGTCATTATTATGCAATTGTTATTACCTATGTTTTAATCGTATATGAAATAAAATACTTTAAAAAAAAAAAAATAAAAAAAAATAAATATATATATATTGTGATAATGGACTCGGGTATCTTAAACACAGTCTTCCATAATGTGTCCATGCTTGTTGCTTCCAAACCTTTTCTTTCTGGTGGTTTGTTCCGTCACCATGGTTATATTCTGGCTATTATTAAGGCAAAGTTGAAAATCATCCACCGGGCCTCAGATTCTCCTCAACACAAAAAGCTTTGCCAGGGACCATTTTCCGAAACAAGTTGTCTCCGGAATGGGCCCCACATACAAGTTTCAAAGATCTTGTGTAAGATAATGCAGAGGTTGCATAGTCACATAGACTGATGCCCGCGGGCCAGCATGCCCAGAGTGGGCCCTTACTGGGATCCAGAGGAGGGCTAGGTTTTGGTGCCACTTTTGATTTAAGTGGTTGTGACACGAGGCTGAGGGACATTTTTTGTAGTCACCTTACCCTGTACTGTTTGTCCCACGCTGCCTCCCTGTTTATTGTGTTTAGGGGTATTTCTACTGTCACAATGCTCTGGGGGAGAGCATTTCATGGGAGGTTTCCAGTAGGGGGTGCTGGGAGCCTCAGGTTTGGGCGTCTTGTCCGTCCCTGTGTGGTGGTTCCTAGTTTCCCTGGTAGGCTTTATGGTTTTTGTTAATTATTTATGTTTATTGATGTTATTTATTATATTTATGACTCGGTTAATGGTTAATAAATAAAATTGGCTGTGGCCTTTTCAACCCAAGTCTCTGTTGTTATTGGGTTAAGGTAAATTGGGTGGGGGGTTAAAAGCAGTTGAAAAAAGATTTTTTTTTTTCCCCCACAAAGTATCGATTGACCCAGGGAATATGAAATATATGTGTTTTGCTTGCCCTACCGATCTTGGACAGATCCCTAGAACGTAAATGATGATATGTGTATAAGGTATGTAGTCTGAGTCTGTATATCATGTGAGGGGCAAAACCCTACCTTATCTCCATATGATCTCTTAGGTAGCCATTTGTATGCCTTCTTGCCACATAAATAGTAAAACATGTTGGGGAGTGTATTTGTGGTACCTGGGGAAAAGCAATAGCTTGAAATGTACGCTTAAATGCTAAATCTGGGACCCAACATCACCACGAGGGATACGATTGAGACCCACTTGAAATGGGATATGATAGAGTTGCATTTGTCTTATTCCAGTACATTAAAACAGGTTGTTTCTTTCCCATATTATGTCAAAACTGGTTATTCTCTGACCATTTGTTTCCTCTATGTGAAGATCTATTGACTTTCCCAAACTTTATTTCTGTATGCTACTTTTCAATAGCAATTGTTCGTCAAAGGATTCATGTGTACTTGTTGTGTCATTGGAGGATTGAGCATAGACCCAGCAATAGTCTATCTTTAGAGCCTTTGCCGCTTTATACTGGAGTTGGAGTCATTAACGTTTTTCCATATTTTGTTGCTGGGATACAAAATGCAAATCATTATCCCATGAGTCAAGGTTTATTTCTTATTCCTCTACTGGCCAATCTTGAAGCCCTATAATCATGCTCAGAACTAGAAAAGCAATAATACATATATATATACACTACATATATATTTGAACTTATGGTCAACCGGGTCAACAGTCACCCACTTGTGCAGCGATCTCTTCGGTTTCTATGGGTGGCTCTACAGGATTTCAACGTGAGATGTGTGTCCAGTTCTTGGTCTCTGTTAAACTGTTAGAGGAAAGGATCATGGGAATATATTTTATTTGAATAAATGCAAATGAGCACACTGCCACATATGGCTAATATATCTTTGGACAGAATGCTGCCCTCTATTGGTTATACATTGAGTAGCATTGTTCCATATGCTTGAAATCCAAAGTTATTATGCTACTTAATGTATCTAACCAACAGAGGGCAGCATTCTGTCCGAACATATATTAGCCATATATGCTAGTGTGCTCATTTGCATTTATTCAAATAAAATATATTCCCATGATCCTTTCATGTAATGGTTTAATACAAAAAACCCCAAAATAAATAGACAAAAAGAGTTTGCAAGTTCGACAGAATTAATGTCTGCGAGTGCGGAGTGCATTTAACTGTTGCATCGGGGAGACCAGCAGATCATGGGAATATATTTTATTTAAATAATTAATAAATGAAAATTTATTAAAAACACACTACCACATATGGCTAATATATCATTGGACAGAATGCTGCCCTCTGTTGGTTATACATTGAGTAGCATAATAACTTATTAAGCTACTCAATGTATCTAACCAACAGAGGGCAGCATTGTGTCCGAAGTTATAATAAGTTATTATGCTAAGTTAAATGTCCATACCAGTGACTTTGTTGGTCACTGGCATGGACTTTTAACTGTTGCAGCAGGGTCCCAGGTTTTTTTCTTTCTTTTTTCTGCATAGCAACTAGTGGTAAGGGGCTGTGCGAGTGAGCCTATTGGTCACTTGCACGTCCCTTTACCCTATGGATTTCTGCTCCCGTTATCCAACGCAGCATCGCAGGGGTTAACGGGAGCGGAAATCAGGAGTTAAAAAGGTTGATCAACCAATTGGTGTCAAATGGTGTCATCCACTATGTCCTGCAGTATGCTCAGAAAGAATGTAGGAGTCACATGCCCTTCACATTGTGGTGGGAGCCCCTATAAATTGAGACTCTCCTTTGAGGGCACTCACTGTAAAGAAGACTGTTTGATGTTGTCTGGCTGCACAAGTCTTGCAATGTTTTTGTGGTTTTTTTTCCCTGTAGCGCTTAGTGGGATACCAACCAGAAACTACTGATAAGGACCATGGAGGGTGAAATAATATGTCTGCGGTTGTTGCAGACTTCAATTCTGCAGGGTGCTTGTGGATGAGCTCAGGCTGGTATGCTGGATGGGGATAGTAACCCACTCTTCATCCTACTTTACTGCTTTCCTGCTTTCTTTAATCCTTTGTAATTTATTCATCTTTATATTACTGATTCTTCACTCCGGTTCTTCTATGATTTACCCCTCTAGCTGTCTAGCGTTGACCCTTACATTCCAGATTTTCACAGTTTGTGCTTAAACAAGCACGCAACAAGACTCAGCGGCTGTGCAAACCTAGAGTCATCGGTTTGTTGGGTTGAACGTCTTCCCATAGATCCCCAGGGTTCAGTCCTCCTTGACCCCTCATCCGAACTCATGTATTCCAAACCCAAGAGCTGTTACGGTAACAAATGTAGTATTCCCAGCACAGTGCTACAATTTCAACACTGAAATAGTATAAAACTTTATAATACAACTGTAAAAAAATCCATCCAAATCAGTTAAAAAGAGTGGTCAATGTCAACAATAAGCCAACAGTAAAAGTTATATAAAGTGAGATTTTGTAGTGTAACTGAGTGTGTGTGGATGTGACTAGTACTTGGGGCCCTAATTCTCCAACAGTTTTTAAAATATAACTGCGGCATATTCTGGTCAAGGATCACTAGGTCTAGGATCGCCTTTTTGGCCACACTTGAGAATTCTCTAGTGTTGTGAGCTCTCTGCCTTTTCACTGAGTGCTGTGGGCGGTTCTTTGAGACTCCGCCTTGCTCTGGCCTAAATAAGCCTGCAGGATTCCATGTCCATTGTGTGATGTAAGGGACCAGGAACCAGACTGATGCAAAAAATATAAAATGAAAAAAGCCAGTTCGATAGGCAGTTTTTGGGGGTTTTTTGGTTGCTATTTCAGTTAGGTGTTGCCATAAGCTTGACCCATAATGTCATATACTGGCGTTTTGCCTCGGAAAGATGCAAAGAGCTACATAGGTCTACTACGGAAGCTGTGCTCACTAGGCGCAGTAATGTAATACAGGTTTAGTGTAACTGGGTTGGCTACAAGGGAGATTGCTCATCTCCCAAACTGGCCCGTTGAGCAGCATGGAGCAGAAATCCTGATTCCCCAAAGGTCTTGAGGCATGGAGACTATTGGAAAGATTATATTAAAATGTTGTCCCATATGTTTAATGTAAAAGGCAATGTAATATTAGAAAGAGATGGCTGAGCGTCTGGACAGTATTATGTTAAAACTAATTATGTTTTTCACCTTCAAAAAAACAGATGGAGAACCGTATGTTGCAACTTATTGGGCAAAAATGATCTGAACAATGGAGCTGTTAGAGGACAACATTTAAAGAGATAAATTGCCTTGTGGTTTAATACAAAGAAACAAAAACCTAATACCCAATATGTTTTACATGGTTCCTTTTTAAATTTGTTGATTAAAACTAGCTAATCATTTGCTTTACGGAGCTACATGACTTATAATGTAAATACAAACATAAGGCCACACAGACTTGTTTGTTTCCATGGTCCCAAAGCCCCCATATTCTTGAATTGGGATGAATTGTGGGTGTAATCTTGATACATGAAGTCATTTGAGCAGCTGCCTCCTGTCTCCGTCGCTTGGCTCATACAGGTCAAGGGACATACAATAACAGCTTGTAATTGATACAATATGCTTTGCTGTGCAGGTTACAGCTCTTGTGTAGAACAGAACGTTTACATCCTTGATTCCTCCGGACTTCGGTTTTTCTCCATTTCACCCGACAAGCCCTAAGACCTCCTGAGAATGCGTGTCCTTTTCAAACTCACACACAATCACAAAACACACTCTACTGATTCTTGTCCTAGTACTTTCAAGGACAGAACTGAAACTTAATGTTCCAACGTTTACAGTTTTCTTTCAATCCCAAAGAGATTCTTCTGCCAGCGATTTCCAAGGACAGAGTTTAGGACATTTTGTGACTCTAAATGTCAGACAATGTCCGAGTTTACTAATCCACCAATTATCACATTTCCAGAATTTTTGTTCTTGAGAGGCTTCACAATTATAAACTGATTTTGGGACATGTAATTTAAGAAGTCACATTTACATCATATTGGTTGGCACTTGAGAAACATTTCTTATATTCTCAAGCGAAAAATCAACTTCCTTGCATAGGTCTGTAGTAACAACTCATCAACGGATGTCTATATTTTTATGTGCTTACTGTTGTAGCCTTTGAACATGTTAACGTGGAACTGAAAGTGCCAAGAGGCTAAGGGTTCTGGCCAGTGACCAATGGCTTTAAAGTCATTCACTGACAGTCTCATTTTGTAGGGCCAGAAAGGCAAATTAAACCGTATCCAGCAGAGTTTGTCAGAACCTTTAATCAATGACAAGGCGTTTACATACCTAAGTGGGTTCTTCCGTGGATTCATGGAATCCATCAACAACCCACTTATACTACCGAGGTCATTGCAGAGCACCATGACATGAAGTCATGTCCCAGCACCCTGCACAGAGGATGTTCAGTGAGACGGAGAGGTGACCCTATCTGAGCTTGGTCCTGGGTGGGAGAGTGGGGGGGATATCTTAAATCAGGCATATAGCAGAACTCCACGTAATTACACCACTATGTCCCATCCATGGGAATGTTTTAAAGTGGCAGCTAAGCATCACACAAATATCCACAACTTGGATAGACTTTTCAGATTCTTTAGTATAAAAAAATGACAGGCAAGTCAATTATTTACAATATGTCCAGTTTTTAATGTTTTATCTTAAATTCAATAATATATAACAAAAGACATTATTGGTATTAACACATATACACATGAGGTCTGTACTCGAAAATGCCACAAACACCTAAGTGGAGTGATTTGTAGGGTAGATAACCAATATTTACACGTTCATAACTTACATACTTAAAATGGAACAAATATATACTACAAAAAGTTTAATTTTAAAAAGTGCTTTATAATTCATTCATATCCCATTAAGTGGATCATGTTTTCAAACAAAACAGGTGCAGTTCTAGGGCAAATGGTTGTATAATAAAAAGTTTTAAAATTTAATCTATATGTTATTTATGCAATGTGTGATAATCTATAAAAAATGTGTTTCACTAATTTCTACTGGCTAAAGCAAACATTTGGCCCAAGAATTGTCTTGGTTTTGCGTTAGTTACTCCATAACCATTTATTTGTATTAAAGCTGCTGATGATTGTGATACAAAAACTTTTGATTGTGAAAATGGAACATTTAGACAAAACAAGTGTAGTAAAATTGCATTTTAATATGTTGTATAAACCGAAATGGGCAGGACAAAAACAAATCCACCCAGATCCCA
Organism: Spea multiplicata; assembly: GCA_009364415.1. Taxonomy (NCBI): domain Eukaryota; kingdom Metazoa; phylum Chordata; class Amphibia; order Anura; family Pelobatidae; genus Spea; species Spea multiplicata. Next base: position 131,888 of record VKOC01000938.1, on the reverse strand, counting down.
TTCTAGGTGTCAATATAGATGGACGGAATTGGGACGAGGCAGTGATCAAAAGCCGTGTCGGGGAAAAAATCTCTTTGTTCTGAACCAACTTCTTCATTAACGTAGCGCGTGTCTGCAGATTGCAACTCGTATCCTGCAGGAATAAAAAAAATTACGATATGTACATAGAATTTAATAGTATAAATATTTGTAATGGTGTGCACATTTAAATAAGAAGTAAAAATAAAACAAAAATGCAAAATTAATAAAAAATAGCAAAGTACCATGAATAAGGTGACATCTCTTCTAATATTTACTGTACCTTTTTAAGCCTTGATTTAACCTATATTTTTAAAGTAAAAATAAATAATTTCCGTGACTTGACTGTTAAGTTACTGTAACTGCACCATACGGTTCAATCCAGCAAAAAAGTGTTTGCTTTAGAGTCAAAGACTGTAGCTCTCTGATATCACTATCCATTATGCAGGGCTGACCCCATAGACCCTTTCCAGCAGGAGTGGTGCTACTGGGAGCCTGGTCTCCCAAGCTCCATTCTTTAGGGACCTTAGATCTCTTCGAATAAATCGGTCACAAGGATTTATTTCCTTGTCCCCCTTTTTACTTTGTTTCAAGTCAAGATCAGTGCAGGCAGGGGGTCCCTCATGGCTGGCATCAGAGCGAAGCTTAGCTGTTGGAGGTACAGCTAATTTGGGTGGCACTAGCACAAAGAAACAATCGCAGAACTCACCGTGGGCTGATGTCTGATGAGTGGCAAGCGCTGTGTCCACCATGTATGGGAAGGTTACGCCAGCGCTACACCTATGTCGGCAGTCTCAGGGACCCCAGCCAATCATCAAGATCACATCAGTTAACAAGTTTAAGCTAACAAGTGTGTTAAGTTGCTTCATATATTTTATTACTTTGCCTTAAATTGTCGCAGTGTTCAGTAACAGTTTGGTATTTTTATCTCCATGCCTCTGTGTGTTTTTTTAACATAATTATAATTGACCATATTGGCATTGAACCCACCATGTACTCGGGAGTGGAAAGAATCAGTTGGGATTTTTCTATACCTTTCAATGAAAAAGGGGTTAACATCTCTTTAAAAGCAGTACAACATTATATACACTGATACAATGAAGTCTCTCCTTCGTTTAGAGTTGCAATTTATTTGACGCACTTCCTTGTTAATGACGTGTGTCAATTAAACTTGATTTTAATTCATCTACATGATGGAAACGTAATTGATTGCAATTTCTCATATCTTCCCGCACAATATGCTATTATTCATAATGTACGAAAAAGTTTTTATAATTACGTGACAGATTACAGAATGAGCCGGCAAGCTAATGAATCAAACCGGCATACCATTCCTTGCCCATTCAGAGACCCATGAAGGGAAACATGCATTAACTGCTGACGTTATTCAACTAACAGCTGCCCTGGGACACATTTTATTCCGTTAAGTCACACGTGCAATCAGCGCAGCACAGAATATATAATGGGTATAGTTAACAGGTATATCCATGCTCGTTTCTAAGGATTTAGAGAATGTTTTTATTATGGCTGCCACAACGTTAGCATTCTTCTTCACTTTTTTGGTTCTAGAGATACATCACTCTGTCTAGTAAGAAATGCAAATAAATTCAGTGAAATATATGCAGATCTATCTTATTTTAGGCGCTGTAGGTTAGTGTATAGGGCCCAACGCCCTAGAGGATCTCGGCCACACTTCCATGCACTGCCTAACGAGTCCAAAGATATCATCTATTCAGGTGTTCTGCATCCAAAACATGTCTTATGTGGCTTATGAATATTTTACAATAAAAATATTGTCTATTTTATTTCAAATGATCAGGGGCCCTATACAGTGTATCCTACCGATATAGCTGTTATCATCATTAATTACATTTATTCAAACTTCTTTTGATTGTGTTTTTTGAAAAAGCAAGGGGCTATTTTATCTCAGCAAAGCTATGGTCTGTGGCAGATGGTGGAAAAAAATACAACAATGAATTTATTTCCTGGACTTCTTTTCTTTGTTCTCACTTCTACGTATGACTGCGTTAACGTGGAACAATAGCCATGTCGATTTTGAGAACATGAAGTTAGGATCATTTGTCCTGGTGATGTCCACGTACAATGGTTACTAATACATACATATTGCTTATTTTAATCTGTAAACACCATTAGAATAGAAAGGACTTGGGAAAGTGACAGATCCTTTTTAAGAAGCACCAGGTTGAACACCCAATGCAATGGATATTAAACACGATAAAGTCATTTTGTAAGATTGTGATGACAAAGAAAATACTGATTAAGAAATAGCAGACCTCAGAGATTTCAGACTGAAGGTAGAGAGGAAAGAATCAAGGGGTGTAGTGGCAGGTCACGGCCATCCTGTGAGAGTGGCAATAGTTACCAATAGTCAGGTTCGTAACAGACTGGTATCATTTAGTAACTGCAGCGTTTGTACCTGTGGTCTGGCTGCTGGAGATATGGTACCGATCTGGATGTGGGGGCTCTCTGCTCAAACAGTTGGTTTCTCTGTAGAATTCCGGATAGTGTACAAAGCTGCCCTGGAACCCTGGGGAAATCAAGTCATTAGTTTCAAGATGGTCATTAATACAGACAGAAATGCATTGATCCTGTAACCACTCACCAGAAGAAGCTCTATGTAAGTGTGTAATCTCTTAAAAGCAACCATTTCCTGGTCCATTCATTAATGGTTGTTGCTTGAGAACAATCAATGTGACTGAAACAGTGACAACATCTCAACTCAACTACGAATCTTATGGCAGCCACACTTGCCATGGGACTTATTGTGTGCAATGTTGAGATCCCTCCTAACATGCAACCCATAATGTAACTCTTTTAATTGTTGCCTATTTCTTGTCATGTTGCCCCACATTACACAACTATGGGAGGTTGGAAACAGACTGTGTACCTTGGGAGTGAGGTGAAGCTGCACTGAATGGAGGGTAATGTTTTCCTGCAATGTACGGCCCCCGAGGAATAGATTTGTGTTGGGATCTTGGGGAGGAACCTCTGTTTTCATTCAGAGAGGAAGCCACCATCTTCATGGGACCAGTGACAAGAGAGCGGACATGTGAGGATATCCTACAAATAGATACCACAGAGACACTCTCATTACGTCTTGTCTGAAATTATAGAATATACTGTATATCTTCAATAAACAGACTGCAATTGACAACTGCAATGGATCTTTCTCTGTTTCAGTAGGTGCACCTGGACTTAAAGTCAATTATTAGCATCAGAACCAGCAGCCCTACATTCCTATCAGGAAGGCATGGCAGTGACATTTACCAAAATATCACATGGAAAGAGAATAATTATTAATGTACTGTAATTTACCTATTTGGTAATTATTTCCGAAAACCATGAAAGAGAGGACAAATTACTGTGACTGAGTAAAAACCTAATTACAAATTAGTTAAATGATTGGAAATACCAAGGTTCAACGATTTCCAACCTTTTCAGCAAAATGGTGTTTTGCTATGAGACACACTATTCCATAGTACACCCAACTGAGCAGATTACTTGTGGACACTGCATTTACTGGAATGTATTATGATTCTAGCCATGGTGCCACTTAAAAATCCTTGATGTGGTTTCAATGCAGGGGCTTCCACAGAACACCAAGAGACCCTATACGTATGGTTTATGTTTGGACTTTGGCTTCCTGGATACCATCTACATTCTTCTGAGATGTGGTCATGTATTTTATATACGCCTGAACCAGTTTCAGTTTAGATTATCTAAAGTGATGACCTCTATTTCACCAAAAGTGAAGACTGGGCTCTTCGGTGGAAGGGATGGTTGAGCCTTTTGGCCATCATCTCTCCTTGAAGACTTCAGTGGGTCTAGAAGATCTGGCCCTCCCATGACTTCGGTCTGGATATCCCTTTAGGGGGAGGGCAGCCTCAGAAGAAGAACATTGGGGACCTGGTTTCCCTGTGGCATCAAATCCACTTGGAGCACTGGCACCTTTTTATTTTTAAGTTTGTCGGTGAAAGCAGGCTTCCAAAAAAAAAAAAGATTATCGACTAGACTTTTTTTTTTTTAAAAAACTTAATTGGACTGAAAATGTAGATTCATTGGTAATCTGATAATGTCATTATGCTTATAATTAAATAAAATGTTAATATTTAATAAAACATAAAATGGGCGCTAAAGACATTTGCTAAAGGCAAATCTAATGGAATAACAATCTCATCTTTTTATGAGATGAGTTGTAATAACAAAATTCTTACATATTTGGGTTGAGATTGAAGAGATATAAATAAAACCATCCAACTACAATAAACAAACAAATCTAATAAAATCAGGTGTTACATAATAGTTTGTCTGATTCCAAGAAGGACACATCAGTGAAAATATGTAGAGTTGGACACTGATGATGCATAAAAAATGTTTTGTTATAATTGAAATTGTGGTCATGCTAAACGTAAAAAAAAATATTATGAAATTGTTATAGATTACCTTTTTTCACATTTTGGATACAAAAGTGTAATTATCTTACTTCTGAGATTTAGGTATTCTGTTAACTTTATTGACTTTGTCCGCTGTATGAAAGAATTGCTAAATTATTTCTTAGTGGCCACCTGCTAAAAATTCTAAAAAAATGTAATCATTGTCCCACAAAAAAAGGTCTGGGATCATAAGATGGACATTAACAATTTGCTAGCTTCTGCGTGCAGCTTTATACCTGATTTTTTATGTGACTCGGATTCAATGGCAACCTCCCTGTTAACCAATACCAAACAAATCATTCGTCATGACCTCCAAGTAGAAGCCCTACCACTCAGATACTACGCGGACTAAAAGTGAGCACTAGTGTAGACAGAAAAGGCTGTTATTATACAGAGTCCCCAGACATTAATCATTAAATGTGTCCATTAATGGAGTCTCCTGGACATATCGTGCATCAGCGTCTCCAATCATGAAGACTTAAAATTTGACAAACTGACTACTCTTCAAGCTTTTGGCCCCTACACGCTCGTTCACAGAGTAAACATGGGCCTGATGCAGTCACATCCTGTCTGAGCATTTGCAAGTAAATTAGAAAATAATTTGGTCAAAATATTTCAAAATGTCATGAAAGATGGAGAAGAAAGGCTTGCTGATGTTGGCACACACTTCGGTACACAGCTTATTAACCCCTAGAATTGTTTTCCCAAAATGTGGATGCCCCTGACGTGGTCCGTGACAGCCGAACTGTGCCAAGTGCCGATTAAAGTTCAAGTCTACAGCAGAGTAGATAGGGCTGAATGGTTATTACCTGCTGTCAGAAATCTATATTCCTATGTCTGGGGCGGCTTCCTCGTGGGAAGGATTTGTCTGAAATGCCAGTGGAAAGATTTTTTCTGTAATGACAGACATGAGCTAAAATTTGAGACGCTCCCATGGGGAGCAGGCTATTTCAGTGCCGTCTCTTAGCTGAGGTAGTCTCGCCTTTTTTCGAATGCATTTATAAGCCTGAAATGGTTATAATTTATCCACTGATCTTCTGCGGTGGTGGCCTGTGCCTGTTTAAGGCTGACCTGGGTGAGGATAATCAGACTTTAGTGCAAACGAGGTAATGAAATGATATTGTAGTAAATATTTTAGTTATAGGTCTCTCGTATACATTCCCATAAGCATTGAAAAATGAATATTGAAATCTGGTGATCATATAATTAAAGGGCTGGAGATTCACTCATAACCATTCTATATACAGTATCTCTGATGAAGCCGAGAGGCGAAATACTCAGATCAACCACCAACACATAAATACTCTGTTAAATAATTATAATCCTCTATGTGTTTTGATATGCATGATTTTAAATAAAATATTCTAGTATACTAAAGGATATATAGAAATCCCCACCTATCCCTGGTGTTAACATCCACTACATTCAATATAATTAAAAAGTAAAAAATGAAAACAAAGAACGAAACAAAAAAACAGTTATCCATAGTTGGGGGAGAGGTTCCAGGGAGCATTGGCATACATTGACTTTCCAAACATGATGGCAATAACCCTCTAGCATCAAGAGCGAAAAAATGATTGTGTTTTATTGTAAACCAATCGTTACCAGTCCCAAAATTCCCAAACTCGGGTAAAATAATTAGGTAAAAAATGTAATTCTAAAAAAAATAATATTCTATGAATATTGATGCTGCCATCTCTGACATGCAGCCACCTGATATATACATAACGGGTTATAAAACCCGCATTGTTATGGTAAAGATCACAGGCACTTACTCGTCCAAAGAGCTTTCACCGACAGGCTCTGATGTGGAAGGAGGACCCAACCCAGGACACCGAGAGCGAGCGGCTGGAGCTGGAGACAATAACCTTGAGTCTGAGATGTTGTGTGTACTGGAAGTGAAAGTGTACAACCCTAGGATAAAAGCAGAGGGATGCGTTAGAATATATAACGAGAGCAGAATGATTGGGAGGTGGACAGCTGTGGAAAGTACGGTAATTCATAAATGTTTTCTGAAAGATATTTCATTGGCAAGTGACAGAACTGAGAAAAAAAAAGCAGCTCGAGACATGGGAAGAAAATAATGAAACCACACAATCCTCATTTATTTCCTACCTGTTACCCTAACTGTGTAACCCATTACATTATAAAGCCAGCTTATAATAGTAGCAACTTCAAAGGGTTAGCCGTTTCAGAGATCTGTCCTTTTTTATACCACTACACTTTCACCGTACCTTTCATGGTTGTACCGTTCATGGTTGTACCTTTCATGGTTGTACATGTCCGCATGTCTCGGGATCTAGTGCTGGTGACAATCTCGTGCGTGATCTGTTTTGACCATTTCCCATCCAGTGTACGGTGTTTCTGCAAGAACAAGCAGTCACTGGGAGAATCCCTCACTGGAACAGTCTTGGAGAGAAGCTATGAGATAAGATATAAAGCAATAGTAAATATAACATAATGTAACCAATGTCCGCTTTGATGATGTTCTGGGTATTAAAAACAAAAATTCATAATTAACGTAACTTTTATAAAAACAGGACCCATTCATGGGAGGGAGCAGATGGTTTACACCTTCATGGGCCACTGTCTTTGCCACCGTTAGCGCTGGTATATTGCATGATATTCTGTGCCATCAGAACGTGGCTAAAGGAAGCTCTTCTTCTTGCTTCTGTTAGTCTTCAGGTTAATGCTCCACTACCTCTATTTTGCGTTCTTACAGCTCCATATATAAGTTTGCTTGAAAACAAGCCTTCTGGTGTGAGGTGTCTGTGGATGAGTGTTTAATAATACTTCTACGACCCCCCTAAATTTAAGCGAAAGCGAAACTTATGTAATGGTGTTTCTTGGCTACCCCAAGCCTCAAGTATTAAGCCAGTATCACAACCTCATGCTGACGATTCCCATTAAGGACGAAACAGCTGTCCATGAGTGGTGATCTGGCTACTGCACCTCTTACCCGAGTTTTGTCTAAAGGCTGTCTTATACAGCGGGCAATTACTTTCAAGGGTTCCATGTATAAAGCGGATACAGGGGCAACAGGTGATTATTGTTGACCTTATTTGCATGTGCCTACCCAGAATCCCTTGTGGCTGTGGCAGCACCATGACATTTCTTTAGATGAGTGTTTAATAATGCTTCTACTACCCCCTTAGTTTTAGTGGAAGGGTTTTCCATCACCTTTACCCACCATAACTTACGTAATGGTATTTCGTGAAATATGTTGAATACCGTACTTTAGGGTCTGTTCTGGTACCAGCCTTTTGGGTGTGTACATTTAGTTTATCTGTAAATACATTTCAGTGTGTTCAGAACTAGCCCTAGGTTTTATAGCATCCTTGCCTTCGCAGTCCTCTATGATGGATCTTTTGCATACAAAAAACCTAGACAGGATTCATTGCAACATCCAAAGTGGAGGCATCACCACCACGGCTATGTCTAATGGCTGGTAATTCCATCTCCACATGTTATAAGGCTGCAACTGGGATTGTAATAATTGCTCCTATCATGAGTTTGCAGTATGCTTTCTCAGCCTCAGGCAAGTGAGTATGTGTAAGAAAGGAAAAGCTTGACCCTCTGGTGTTAAAGCTGAGGACGCAGGGAAGCCTGAGGTGTCTCTCAGCACTAGTGTTGTTTTGGGTGTGGGGTACAATAACACGCACATGCTGCACTTATTCTTTTTTGTGCGCATGTGTTACCCCATTTTCAAGGTTTGATTAAATCACGTCACAAGAAACCTTATTGGGGTCTGTTCACTAGAGGGAAAGTTATAGTTTCAACTCTTCAACATTATGAAGGTCCAGCACCAGTGAGCTTCCTTTGTAGGAAGCCGGCCCTCTATAATGCAGTGAAATCAGTGTTTTTACCGTAGTCCGCATGTGCTGTTCCTTAGCCATGTGTGCTTTCACATGCTTCCGCAACGAGCTGGGGTCTGTGTAACGCTTGCAGCAACCAGGCATCTGACAGGCATATGGCTTCTGTTCGGAAAGGGACAAAAATCAGAAAGTCCAGCAGAGATCTTAGGTATGAAGTAAGGTGAATTCTGACATATCTGCCCATACCCCAGTCTCTAGTGCCCTTGTATTATGGTTTTCTCATTAAGGTCTGAGTCATTACAAATAGAAAAGTGGGCAGACTAGGTGGGCTAAATCGTTATTATCAAAATTCTATATAACACCACTGTATCTGAACCCTCTACTGAAATCCCATGGAGTTGGCAGCGCTATATGTTTCCTTTGCATTAACATACACAAATGATCTTTTAAACCAATGAGACATGACATAAGAATTATTTTACTTTACCTTTCGGAAGGAAGTTAATGCTTATTTCAGACAGAGATAAAAAAGAGAGAAGAATAGACAGATATTTATTAGTACACGAAAGAAGAAATATACTACAAAAATAATGTGTAGGATTCCCTAAAATGCTGCTTTGAGAAAGCAGACTTTAATTTGTTGTGCTATAGTATAAGCAGTAGTTCCCATTACTGTCCATTTAAAGCACTTTTGAGCTTTTGCACGACCCCCCTCCTTGAGATGTACCCTGCTAAAAATTATTTATATAATGCCAGGCATTTAGAAGATAATTAATATACTTTACATATTATTGTGATTTTTGGCTGTAATACACTGTGATATTCATACCCACCAAACATTCTAGACGTTGGAGGACCCAAGAGGGATGCTTTGAAGGTACATTGTTAGTAGCCCAACCTTAGTTAACTGTTAGTCCAGGTGTACTGGAGCCAACTAGGGTGCCATTTTTCCCCAGAACATATCTCCATAAAAACTACTGCCCTGACATTAGTGAGATGTATAAACCCAAATAAATCAGTTACATGTCCCACATGCTATAGGGAAACACTTTAAATGCGTTGTTGAACAACAGAGGAAACCTAAACTCCTTTGAGACTGATGGGCTAAAACTGACTGATTGGCTGTAGGCTGATGTAGTCACCAATCCCCAATTGTTTGTGCTGTGTACAAGAGCACTCACCCCAATCTTTATTCAATTCCCTATATCCATTCTCTCACAAAGTCTAGTGATCTGTTGCCCCCCCAGCCTTATGCTTTAATTGTCCCTCTCTTACCGTGTCTTGGTGTGTTCTCTGGTGCTTGGCTCTGTCACTGGAATTACTGAATGCTTTCTGACACCCCGGGTGCTGACATAGGTACGGCCTCTCCCCAGTGTGACTCCGTAAATGAATCTTCAAGTTTTCAAGTCTCGAAAATGCCTTGTTGCAGCCTTCAAACTGTAACAAAATCACAGGAGACCAACATGAATGCAGTGTGGAGGAGTAAAAGCAGTAAGGGGAGTTATGGATGTGTGCATGGATGGTGTGCATGGATGGTGTGCATGGATGTGTGCATGGACGTGTGCATGAGAGAATGGGATGGATGTACAGACTATGTTCCGCTACGTAATTCAATGAATGATAATGTAAAGGGAAATTAAGGTGTGCAGTATACCTATTCTTTTGTTGGTTACTTGTTTTACCGGACAGTCAATGCCAAGTCTTGGTTATTATCATTTATTGATCCCCTTATATTTCCCAGTCCTGTAGAAACAACTTGGACTTACAGAAGCCAAAGGTAACAAGGGCCCTGCTCAAACGTGCTTACAAGCTAGAAGGGTTATTGTAACATCTGCTAATTGAAAATAAAGATAAGATTCTAGATAGGTAACCATATAGGCAAACTAGGTGACTGTCTAGGGCGCATAGCTGGTATGGGTCCAAAGGATGAATAAGCTTTCCTAGAACATAGCAACTTTGCTATTATTATGAGGTACAGGTGTAGATAAACCATCGGTGAAACCACTACCATGGCAGGTCTTAGTAAATGGAGAATGGCTAGAAGACAGTAGTCTGAGGGAGAATGGATGCAGAGAACGGGCTTCCAGCAGAGCTGGTGGAAGCTAATGTATTTGGTGAGTTCAAGAATTAGCCAGATAGACACACAAATGAAATCAGGAAGCTGACTGCCTCCTTTCTAGTTTAAGCTTTGTCACTTTAACCACGTATATAACTGTAAATACCAACTTTCTACAGAGAGATGCCTGGCACATCGACACGAGTTGTGTTAAGAGCCATTTAATTAATCCCATGTGGGAATTTGGGGAATTAGTAAAATGTCCTTAAAAGGAAACATCATTACTTCTCTGCTAATATATGACAGTAATATTATTTAGAATCTATGTAGAGTAAATTGTGATTAAATGCTGCATGAACAGCATGCACATAACAGACATATAAAACCGCATTACGAATCGGGTGCTTTGGTTTTATGCTTCATATACTTTTCTATAGGCACACTTTGTACACCAGTAAAGCTGCGCTGACACGTTAGTACATATTGTTCCCCTGAGGCAGGGACGTCCAACCTGCGGCCCTCCAGCTGCTGCAGGACTACATCTCCCATAATGTTCTTTCAGCTAAGGGGCTGGCTCAGGAGGATGGGAGATGTAGTCCTGCAGCAGCTGGCGGGCCGCAGGTTGGACACCCCTGCCCTAAGGGATAGAGTGGAAGATAAGAATAAATCACATTAAAATACCCAGTGGAAAGGTTGTTTGCACTTCCTTGTGACCTCACGGGATTCTGCGAACGCTTGTCTTCTTAATTCCTTAGAACAGGAGCTCGTCTATTTAAATGGTTATGGGTCTACAGAACCTACCTATGCAATTTAATACAATAATACGTATTTGTATCCACATTACAAACTGATGACATAAACGTCGGACTAGGCTGACCACATCAGACATTTTTTTCCAGGATGCATTTCACGTGCTGCTGACCAACACAAATATAAATGGCTACTCTGTAGAATGGAACCCCAAAAATGGCTCATATCATGGTCACCATATTATGGACAGACAATACTCTCAGAGATCAGGGCTACAGGCAAACAAGTAAAACATGGAACCAGAGAAGCGGAGTCTTCATCACGGTAAGTATGATAAATAGGTATAGATTACTTTAGGTTAGTTTATGGGGACATTCCTTGTCTTGGGATTTTGGCATCCCCTCAAAATGTTAAATTTCAAAAAATATATATAAGACACACAAGACCACCGGCCAATATTCAGCACACAGAGAAGCAGGGAAGCAGAATATAATACTTTCTAATTAATCTAATCATAATATTTAACCAGCAGCTCTTCAATTGAAGCAACTAATTAAACGTCGAGCCCCCAGTTTATGTTTTGATTAAGCGATGCAGCTTTGGCCATGACAGACCTGATACAAGATATACAATGAGTGTATACATTACATCAGCTCCAAACAAAGGTTCCATTGAGTGCAAGGCCATGCAGAAACCTCTTGCAGTTTGCGTGGGTTTAATTCTGGAATTTGAAGATTATTTTTCTGTACCCTAAGTAGTCGGGTGAGTGACTGTCACTCACCCCAAAAAATCCTCTATCCTACTGTACAGCGCTACGGAATATGATGGTGCTATATAAAACAACAAATAATAATGTTTATTGATAAAACGGTCTCCCATTGCAGTCTTAAAAACTTTAGCTACATTAATACCATGTAATTATTGAACAGGAATTTGAGTCGATGAACACAGTTGGAATAAAACTCCCATCACTGGCATCCAGTGGAAATGACAGATATGAAGCAGCGTGAACGGGGATACAGCTGTCAGGTTTTATACGGTGTGTTGGCGAATGCCTAAAGAAAAATTGCTTAATTTAATCTAAATGCTCGAGTTTTGTAGTTAAACACAGTATTAGAAACATCTTAGTCCCGTTCCATGCCCAAATCATTGCCTCACTCGTATTTTTTTGGTGCCAGGAACACTTAATTGTCACGTTACACAGTAGCCAATGTCAATATATTTTTTTTTTTACATTTGATAACAATTTTAAAGAAAAACAAAAGTTTGGAAAAGGGTCTGCAGCTTAATACAGAAGGGAAATCTAAGTGAGCAATGCTCCCAGATGGTAATACTGCTGCCATTAGCTCATTACACTTGTATAAATAATTGAAGAAAGTACAAGTATTTTCCCCTAAGGTCAGATTAAGCAATTTGTGGAGATCTGTCTGCATTACGTCCAATTAATTGCAACCCAAATGCTTTCAACCCAAATGTGTGTGTTGGTTGTATCTGTAAGCAGGGATTCCTCTAACGCAAGGGTAGTAATTTACTAAAGGGGAATTAGCTGCCATCAAACGGTGTCCTTGTGAAATGAGACGCACAGAAAGGCTAAATCTGTTTCTGGCAACCAGTTTCAGAGAACGCGTTTAGTCACTTGTTACTTGTTTACGCTCAAGTTCATGGCCGTGTTGGGTGAGAATTCCCTGGAATCGCCCCGGAGGCTATGCTGTAACCCACCCCATTACAGGCGTCCAAATCAGGGCACTTATGTTCAGGGATGTGGCAAGGATGGTTCCAGTCCAGAAGTGGGCACTGTCATGGCGTGAGCACTCACCCAGGGTGACCACATCGGCCATGTTTTCCTGGACATATTTTACATATTGCTGACCAGCCCAGATAAAATGCTGCCCTGCAGTATGGGGGATGTATAACTGACAAATTGGTTCCCTCCTATAAGCCTATACCGCCGGGCAGCATTTTATTTGGGCTGGTCAGCAATATGTAAAATATGTCCTGGAAAACATGGCCGATAAGTATGTGGGTGCAACGCTAAACCCTGAGCAGGGGGCTTAGGCTTGCTGCTCCCAGGGCATGATAGGGGTTACAGTGCTCTGGTATGCAGGAGAAATGGATCTGGTTTTATACGCAGCGCTGAGAAAAAAATGCCTACGTACTGCTTAAAATTTGGGGTGTTAGTCAATTGTTTCACTTTTTAACTTGTCGGCCAAAGTTTTGCTATAAAAAATAAAAAGTTTATTCTTTACCAAACAATGACTTGTAAATTATGATCACCACATTATCTAATAGGCCAAACCATGAATGTTTCTCATCACAGTTCCCCCGCAACACAGTGCTTACCAAATAAACCCCTAAATCCACAACGGATGCCCCCATATTTATAATATTTTCTGTTCTATAGACACAGCATTTCGTTCTTTCGCTTTCTCTGAATCACAGAAAGCCTTATATGGCACATATGGCATTATTTTAAAAAAAAGCAATTCAAGACTTTAAAAAGCAGTTTTATCATCATAGCACATACCCAAATGTTCATACTTTCAAGATATAAATGTTACAACTTTGCACCAGGATTGCTTTTTTAAATAATATTAGACCATAAATGCATTTGTTTAAATGTATTTTCTGACTAATCTTCCTTATGTTGTATGTTGAGAACGTATATATAGCCAGGTATGTGTACGTGATTGCGTAACAACATATGTGTAAGCGATTGCTTACATATGGGAATGTAACAAGGGATGTATTTAATTATACAAAAGTGAAATTGTGTTCTGGAAAAGAAAATAATAGAAATGCAGGAGTCTTGCAGTGCTTACGCAGTGGATACATTAAAACGTACGTATCTGGCATTTAGCTGTCATTTCTTGTTCATGGAAATTACAGACATTGTATAATTAAATGACCCCCTGTCCGGAGGCTTCCCTAGCAAAGACATATATCGGGGCCCCATCTTTAACAGTTTGGTTATGGATGAATTAACATAATATTTATGGTCATAAAGTTACATCAGTGGTTTGAAGTATTTGCGTCACGCCTGTATAGGTCTCGGTCCTTCCAGAGGGCCCCTAAGACGAGTGGAGGCCATAAGCAGCTGCTTAATCTTCTTATAAGGTAGCAGAATCCCTGGAGCCAAGCAGAAAGAGAGAGTGAACGCTCTGCATGGCGCAAAGAGAGTACAGGCACTCTAATTGTTATGTATAGGGAACAGTCATATTAGAAAATTACAGTCTCTTGCTAGGATGTCGGGTTCAAAGAATGCACACATAATTTGTTGATTATTCAATTGTATGGGACTGTAATGGGGTCCATATTACTGCTAGGTATAACTTTTCATGTATTTAATAGCAAATGGTCTATTAAAATACTTTAATGAACAATTTCTTGCCCTACCAAGTGAAACCTTTTTTATTCTGTAATAAGTTGTTCCGCCTTGAGGTGAGAATTAACTGCAGAGTCACTGAAAGCTTTCCCTAAAATGAGCTTCTTCAATGGGGTTAACTCGGGCCACCTCTCGGTCTGTCTGTCTTGAAGTATATGAGAATCGTAGCTCTGCTGATACACCGAGCTTTGTGTATTTCTATCGCTCCTATATTCACCAAACAGTTTTCACTGTGTAACTGGAGAAAAATGTTCAAAATGTAGAAAGTGATCATGGCAGCAGAACTGAAGAAGAACAGAAGAATTGACCAGTCATGGAGCTCACAGGCACTTTATATAAAAATGATCAGTATGTTTGTTGAACCTGAAACAATGTTCTAGAGTTTTACCAATGGGTTGGTGACCAGCTTAATATCTAATGTAACTTCATGTTCTTGATGTAGAATACTGTGTATGTGTTATCTCTCTGTTATGTCTACATGTTCCATCAAATCAGGCCTGGACTGGCCATTTGGCACACTGGGCATAAAAACATAGCATGCGGCCGCACATATCCAGCGGTCAACCACACTTGCATCATCAGAAGGCCGCTGGCCTTAAAGAGCTTCATCATCGCCAGTCCGGAGCTGCATTAAATGTTGTATAACCAAATACTTATGTTATAAGAAGAGCTATACTTTGGCCTTGGAAGGCCAATTTAAACAAAAAAAACACCCTGATGTTATTTTTGGGCTGTTTTTGCCAATACATATGTGACACATTTTGAGATTGCATTCACTAACTACCAAGACTGAACTGATAGCAGGAAGCAAAGGCTAGAATGAGAGATTATTATAGCTTTATGCAAGAACATTTAACTTTGCTAATTTGTGCTGTCTCAGACAATCAAACGTCCAATTGTCTGGAACAATGAATCCAAGAAAGCAGGAAAATTAATATTCAAACATAAAGGTCTTGAAGGCATTGCATCATTATTTTACTTGGATATGCTTCTGATTATAATGCAGATAAATCTCAAATGTAATAAAACTAAAATAACACAAGCTAAGTATGAAGCATAACAGGATATTGCAGAAAGATTAGGCGGTTTCCTCTCACTACCGAAAAACACAGATGAATGGGAGCACACAATGAAGACAGACACGGCTTAATGGCAATATTAAGAGAACGACGAGTAGAGGATCTTGGTAGAGATGAACGAATGAGGATTCCCCTGTTTGTGCTTCCGAAGAGTAATACTATAATTGAGAACAGATGGAAGGATGAGCTGGTTACCACTGCACTCCACTCATGATGAGTTTACGGAACGATCATTTATGGATTTACCAGCATTTTATCATCAAAGACAATGTCTCATTTATTTCCTGTTTGTGAGTAGCCCAGATTAGAGAATGCCATTGTCTATTAAAGTGCATGGTATCTGCATATATAATGAGCAATTGCCCAAAAAAGCATGATTGGATGTTTGAGCTACACTTTCTTCTAATGATGGCCTGACTTTTACTCTTTGATGTGTGTTCTTTTAAATCCTAAGAACTCCCTAAATGGTAAAACTATTTATGCTTCCATACCAAGGGCTAAGTAAACACCTTTTCACAAATTTTTATTCTCAAATAAACCAAATCATCTCATTATTTATGCCAATATTGATACATTCCTCAAAGATAGATAAACGTGTCTGCCTGTCCTTCTCATGGCTGTATTCAGTTCTGAAATGACCTTAGGTAGATATACCAAAGGCATCACTGACAACAGGGACTACAGGACAGCCTTTAGACAAAACTCGGGAAGAGGAGCAGTAGCCGGATCACCACTCATGGACAGCTGATTTTGTTTTTTTTTGTAATCTCTTTTTATACTTCTTATTTTACACCAAGAAGGCTCACGACCCCAGCTTTCTTTACTATTCATCCAAGTCAGAAAGCTGCATGCAATGGGTCCCTTCAAGCCCTGCTAGCCTTTCAACATCCCAGCCAGGAAAATGCAGTCTAGCTGAAGAATTACTAGGCCCAGCTTTACCACAGAGCACCAGCCAGAAGTCATGGCTGAAGAGCTGAACACAGCAATCCCTTAGAGGACCCTGCTGGTAGCAATCAGGGACTACAACCTCAGTCGCCACTGCCATAGACATTCCACAGATTTACAGCCCTTCCTGCAAAAAATGCTATGCTCTGTTTTTGAAATAAGTTGTACCATTACATAAGTTATGGTGGGTAAAGGTGATGGAAAACCCTTCCACTAAAATGTAGGGGTAGTAGAAATATTATTAAACACTCATCTACAGACACCAGACAAGCCAGAAGGCTTGTTGTGGATATAGAAGCAAAAGGTGATAATTGTTGACCTTATTTGCATGTGCCTACCCAGAATCCTCTGTGGTTGTGGCAGCACCATGAGATTTCTGAGGGAAGAACAAGTCTTCTGGCTTGTTTTATGTCTCTAGATGAGTGTTTAATAATGCTTCTACATGAAATAAGTTGGAAGTTTAACTCTCCATTTCTAAATTACACAAGTTCTACCTTTCGGTAAAATATGTTTAACACAATCCATCTTGCTCTTCCAGATATTAATGATTACAGAAGTATTAACTTGACTGATCACCTGGCTTTCAGTTGAATAGACCAAGTTGTGTATATCTGTACCTGTTTCATGAGTCTGAAGCAAGTTAGAGATCCAAGAAAACAAATATCACATTTGCATGCAAGTATCACAAGTAACCACTCACCATACATTTATTTGGCTTCTCCCCAGAGTGTACCCTCATGTGAATGAGAAGTTTGTACCGAGCATTGAAAGGCTTGTATCTCCTTGCACAGCCAGCCCAAAAACATGTAAAATCCTCCCCGGTGCGCTGGTCAATATGGGTCTTCTCGATGTGTCTGACTAGCTCCTCCTGTTGCTCATACAAGGCACTGCAATCTATCCAGCGGCAAAACTGCTTCCTTACTCCCATGCCAAGCTCATCCTGTTCTTCAATGGGCAGTGGCTTGGGCGACATGGTGGTTGGGAGGCAGAGAGGATAGGGGGAATGTATGTCTTGCTGGAAATTGTCTTGAGGTTCTTCTTTTAGGAAGCTGAGCTTATTGCAATCATTGGAAGCGATACCCAGAAGGTGACTGGCACTGCTTTCTACACAAGGTATGTTCACTTGCTCTAGAGGACTGTCTCCACATTCATCTGGAAGGGGTGGAAAACAGAGGGCAGAAGAGGGCAGACTACAGTGATCTTCTGGCTGGGAAGCCTTTGGAGGACTTGAGTTAGGGACGCCACCTGTGTGAGAGAGTATTCTAGGGGGTGACAAATGCAGACCATTAACATAGGGAGGAAGCAACCTGCTTGTGCTGTTCAGAATTCCCACAGTCTCAATTCCATCAGATGAAGCAGAACATCTCTTCTTTCCGTTACTCCACTGGAATCGGGCAGAGGTATGATTACTGCTGGCTGCCTGAGTCCCCGGGAAGGGGGTGTGCATAGAGTCTAATAGCCATGATGAAAGACAGTTTTTGAATCCATTGTGTGGCACTGCTGTGTCAGAGAGCGCGGCTGCCCTGGGCTCTTGACTACCTGAAAGGCTCTGGCAAGGTGGGTTTGATAGGTGCGAGAGCTCACAGGGTCTCTCTTGTTTGATTTGGTCTGTAGGATGAGCTCTATTCAGACACATAGCATACGAGGCGTCGCATTGAGCAGACCTGTAGAAAGAATCAGACAAAAATGACATTTAAATAGGTGGGAAGATCTCAAGTAAATAGTCTTATTGTAGGGAAAACATGCATTTCTGAATATCTATCTTTTCACCCCTTAATAAATCTAAGTTATGTTGTAGCGTTTACACGCTGTAGTTGGGGACATCTTATATGTGGTGCATTAACTTTATAGATTAAAACATGAACTGGAGAGGCGTCTTTTATTGGAGTGAGTATTACATTACTACTACTACCAGTAATCAATAGTAGTAGCTATACTACCAGTACTTTATATAAGACCTTAATATCAAGCAATTAACGTCCCAAAAACACATTTAGTATCTCAAGCTTTCAGATACAAAACAGAACATTATAAACTGTGCATCACATCCTCAATCTAATCCCATATGGGATCGGCCCATCCATAAGAGGCTGCCTACAACTGGCTCTACAATACTAATAGAACCTGTCTGTCCTATACCTCTCAGCACAACAGCCCAGATGGGTCAGAACAGAACAATGTGCAAATCTGGTAAGAACAATGCCCAAGCAATTGCCACTATTGGAAAGTAGAAAAAAGCTTCTGACAATGGATTTAGATATATTCCCAATTAATATGTTTCCTGGGAAAAACAGGATGGAGAGGGTTCAGATTTCTGATGTACGAGGATCTCTCATCCCTTCATTATCGGAATCACAATACAGTAACAAATATCCACGCTGAGCCCTGGCCCTGCTTTGTGCTGCTCATCCTAATTACCTTTGTCTTATAATTACACTCACTGACAGAAGATGACACTCCTTACTAACACTCATCACATCATGGAAAGGGAAGGGGAGTCATCTTATTAACCTATTCCATGCCAGGGACATTCAAATTAAATACTGGCCCAGGCTCCCATGTCTCTCTCCATCTCTCTACAATAACCTATTTAATACAAATGCTTTTACTGGTCTAGGAAGTTGAATTAAAATAATCACTAATTGAATTTCTATTTTTTACCTTCAAGAGAAAAACATCCTTTCTCATTATACTTTCTGAGCTGGTTAAGTTTACCTTCTGCTTGACTTACTCAACAAATTCACTGATGAATTATAAAATGTTATTATTTTTATATTTTGGTGTTTGGTTTGTTTATTGACTGCAATATGAAAGGCTTGGCATTATCACAATTTTTTTTTTCTGGTGTTTGATAAAACCAAGAGCCCCCATTACCTGGCGTCATTTTGTTCTGCGTTCGTCATACTTTCACAGGCGTCTATATGGTCTTCAGACGGTTCACATTCCCCAAGTGGGCAAAGGATATTCTCTCTGGCCTCCAAGACCTCAGCGATCATCCCTTCAATTCCCATCATGCTCTTATTTGTGTTATACTGAGTATATCCTTCATTTACTGTAACAAAAGGCAAAATAAGGAAGGTAAACTCCTCTTGTATCAATGCAAAGATGTTTTTCTCCTGGAATTTTAGTGGTTGGTCTAACACGGTAGAAGCAAACCTGCAGATGATCATCCATCGTCGGTCAGAAAGGTAGGGTATTACGTACCTCGGGCTATTTCCCCACGGATCTCCATACATACAACTGTCACAATCTCTGTATACATGTTAATATTCTGCATGTAAATAAGGTGTGCAACCCACAGATTCTCTCTTAAAGTAACCACTGGCAGTTCTGACATTTCTCCAGAATGTCTATCTACAAACCTTTACAATACATTTCCGTTCCAAGAACAATTAAGGAAAGGTTATTGTGACTTGAATGTTACAAACCCTTGTTGTCCAGCTAGAGGCCCTCAAATGGCTTAAAAATCCATATATTCTATTAATTTAAATTGATTCTTATAAGGTCGATACAATGGCTTTTGATTCTGAATGGTATACAGGTCTCATCAATAAAAGTTGGACAATACTATTATATGTCTTGCATTAGGATATAATCATGTTATTGTTACACTGAAATCAAATCATTGAATTATAACCCTGGTAGTGAAACTATCCAGTTTAGCAAATCCCTTTCTATTAGAGACAGGGGTAACCTTGGTCCGCATCAGCCGGGGTATGTTGGATTCCCATACCCAGCCAATGACTGTCCTGCGGGACAAATTGAATGTCTGGTTGTAGGTCATTACGACATTGTCTAGCTTCCCCTAAATGACCTTTCTTATCCAATTCAACAATTTAACTGTGGAGAATTCAATCATATAGCCATTTGGCCACTATTTTCCTAGACCACATGCCTGATAAAAAACAGGGGTTTGTGATAAATATTGTGTCAGGGCTCAGAACACATCCACGCTACTAATGACCTATTTCCTGAAGCAGGAGATTTCCGTCCCTTTGCAGCCTGATTTATAGAATATTAGGATTTTCGGATTGTATAAACTGTTACAACGCTTGCTAACTCACGTCTCTCTGCTCTGAATTTAAATTAATACTTTTGTGGTCTCACACATGTACCTATGTAGGTGTCTCCTTCTCTCCCTGATACTTTTTAGAGCATTTCAGGGAATTTGATCTCATGCTGTAGCTTTCCAGAAATTGAGAAACGCACCTTGTGAAGGTTTGTCGGATTTAGTTTCATGTGACTTGTGTGACAGTGAGGGTAAAGGTAGGATCCTGCTCATTATGAGACTTCTGTCCACATAGCAGCTGTCACAAAGTCAGATGACCCAGGTATACACAGTCGCATCATTTTAGGAGTGAGAATGCATTACAATTACCATGGAAGCTATAGAAGGTTACCCTAGAACAGTTCAACCATAAGAAACATGAGAACTGGAGAGGCATGCCAGGCATAAAAATATTTTTGACAAAACTGAGGGTACTATGGATGCACACCTTGTGCCTTGAAGAAACCATGAAACAGCGCCGAATATAAATAAGCCAATGTGTTGTTCTAAAATGGATTGCAATTTATCTGTTCACAGCAAATCTAGTAGTCAACATGGCAGTCAAGTTGGGAGGTGGTGAGCTGACCCAGACATCCATTAAATTCAAAAGGGCTGCCAAACTCAATGACAAACAGGACCGCTGACTCATCTGACTTTGTATGAAGACATGAGTGATGGCCTCACATTATACATTCTAACATTGACTTGCAAGACTAATTGCGACTGGCAGTCTCAGCATACTGTTTGACGGCAGTCAAACTTAATGGCTGGTCACCAATAATGGTACCTGTCTCCATGAGAGACTCTCAGTAACAAGCTTGCTGTCTGTACGAATGTATAGTATAGTTATTTAGTGCTTTACAGTATAATAACTGGGAGATACAATAAGTACAGTTATATTGTAAGTACAGAAGTCTACAGACATTTTAATCTGGTAACAGTAGGTATGAAGACATTAGGAAAGGCAGTCTCTAGGGTCAGAAACAACACAAATGTGATTCCTATAAGAAGGTGGGCATATTATCTGCTTTTTGTACTGTATAATTATTATTTTGTGAATATTACACAACTGTCTATTCCCTTTAGTGAATAACCAAGTTGGTCAATTTCATGTTCTAACAATGCCTTTGTTGGTCCTCAGTGACCCTAGAGTTAAGCTTTCATTATATATATATAGTCCATTTTCAGAAGACAATATAAGAGAAAGCAATTTGCTGAAAGCAAAAAATGGAGCCTCCATTATATGGTCAAAAGGATACCAGAGATTAGAAAGCTTTGAACGTCTAGTCTACTGTTTTTACTTTCTTTGCTGAAGAATCAACAATCTCTTTAGGGCAAAAAAGAAAAAATTCAGTTATTAAAATGCTTCGGTAGAGGACATTTGTTTTTAATAAGTATTTTTAATTTAGTACAGCTCTAACATGTATAAGTGTAATAAAAGCATTTTATTATTAGAGAAATGTAACAAGCAGCACAGGACGGTTCATGAAGGATACTTGTGTTGCTCTAGATGTTGAAAAACTACAATTCCCACAATCCTCCACTAAGCAATATAGCGAAAGAACCACAAAGAACAGGGGTAGGGTAAGGAACTTTAATTTATAAGCAGCAGAGGGTAGACAATGGCAAAAGAGGGCATCTGCAATGTTTACATTGTTTTAGGTAAATAAGAAATATTTTCTTTGAGAAATCAAAAGAAATTGGGGACTTTTAAGATGTAAAGTGGACTGAACTGAAAGGGGAGCCAAATGATGATATGATGTATGCAGTGATAAAAGTCTGGGCTTCCCCTTTTCTGTTGATACCCCTGATTATATCTTTGTACTCAATGAGCTTAAAGAAGGCATTTTACAGGAAGAACGGTTTGCTGTACCATCCCAGTTTTAATAATTTGTAATTCTGCTCTGTTGGGTCCTTTCAGTGTTGAGTATCTGTTTTGACCACATAGTAGCGGCTCCATGACGCTCACTTGTGCTCTTCTCGGTTTAGGTTATGCATCACACATTACATCGCTCTGTGTCCGCCTTTCCTATCAATCCCACCCACAAAGCCCTTAATTCATTTATATGTGTACTTATTGTACCCAGGGGTATCTAGTATGATGGTGACAAAATGATGATATGAGTCTTTCAAGGATTGTGCTTACATTGTCCATAACTGAACTGAAACATGTAGACATGATACAAGCTCTAATCACTTATTTGAATGAGACCTAATTAAAAACCAAGGACGTTTTTGTACTTTAAAGGTCTCATAAATATCGAAATGCATTGAGGTATTCCCTAGACTTCTCTATATGTTTAACATAGCATAGAATAGTAACAATATCTAAAACAAATAATCTCCTTTGTAGCGATGATATTTCTCATAAAGACACGTTATTTACAGTAATATTGCCGACGGATAAGAAAAACACAGTTTCAGGCTCTTTACCTGCTCAGCAGGATGATAAGATTGTTAACTGAAACAGGAGAAGACTAGCAGAACTTTATTATTATAATTTCAGGGAAATAGCATTCCTCTGCTGATTCTCCTAGTTCTCTTTCTACCTAGAATTGGGAGGAAAAAAAGAGGTTTCCACATCAGAAAATGCGTGAAATTAAAAGCAGATGTACCAGACTAAACTTTCTACAGCGATCCATGTTTTCAGAGTATGACACGGATACAATACATGTCAAACAGCTGAAGGCAGGCCTCGCAGAGCAGCCAAACCACAAGAGCAATGAAGCCGAAAATATCCACCAATGGAGACATTTTTAAGGCTGTAAATGATATGGTGTGTAAATAGTTAATACACGCTAAGGGTTTCGTTTCTAATGTCAACCAAAAATGGCAATAAAGTTACATACTTTACTGAAACTTGTCACAAGGTCTAGACAGAAAGGGGTGAATGGGAGATTTACCCATGATCTATAAAATAACAGGCACAGCGCCATGAAATATTATTTATTATTATTATTTATTCATTATTATATGATGGCACAAAACAATAAATAATAATAATTATACTTTAATAAATGTGACTGCAATAATACTTAGCCAGCTAGAGGCTGTAAATAGGATACAAGAGCAAGGTAACATACCAGGGAACTTCCCAGCTCTCCCTCTTCCCAGGAAGTGACTTTGTGAGTGGGTGGAGTTAGCCACACATGAGGGTGGGGCTAGCCATGTCAGGGACAGGGTAAGTAGAACTAGATGCATAGCCTGCTAGAGACAAGGGCGGGGCTATCCCCAGAAAGCATTAAATGGGTTAGAAGTGGGAGGAGAATTTGGCCAATCCCCTGTCCCAGAAAGAGGCATGTGACCCGGAGACCGGGGAATCAGTGCTTCATTCTGAGACTCCTGGACATACCCACAGGGCTCCAAGGTATGCTCAGTAACCACTCTAGAGGTAGAACCCTGGGATTGATGCACAATTCCACTGGAATATTGCAAACCTACAGCCTGGCTGGTCCTAAGTGACAAAAACTGATTAGCATAGACAGCTGTTGGGACTCATATGCTAAACAGGACTAACGAGGAAGTTACATATGCATTTGGGTGCATGACAACATTAGCAAACATGACATTTTACTTGTCGACGGCATGTATCGTAGCTCTGCCATGATTATGAATGCAGACATGAAATCATGCCAAGCTGAGCTTGTTGTGGTAACGTTACCCTTGCATTCTACATTAGAAACTTAAAAGTCGCATTGTGGGCCTCAAATTACACCTGGATGCAACTTGCACTATGCCTGAAAAGTCTGCAAATCAAACTCACAGCTCCAAGCAGCTGCTTTCAGTGAACACACAGCTTATTTATATTGGGACATCTTGTCTGCCCCTTTATTCTATGTGTCGTGAAACACAAAGATGTATTTTGTTCTGGATCATATGTTCAAGAAAGCCTTATGCACATACCATGTATCTTTCCATTTCATCTCTGTACTAACCTCTACCATATCTCCGGTACCCTCTCGGTAATGAAAAATCACCCTAAGAAGTAGAATCTGCAACCCAGAAAAACTAGCCAGACACAGAATAACCCATATTGTAAACCAAAGCTAAGAAACAGCTATGGACGACAGTGACTGGATCTCTGACCATGAGTACTACCTACAAATACAGATTAACACATACAGTAACTACAGTAACTGCCCAGAGATCAGACACAAATAAACATCTATAGTGCAAGACCTTCTAACCTATTACCAAGGACAACACTAAGTAACTATGATTCTTCTTGTGGAAGTAAACACGTCATCATTATTCTTAGTTGTTGTAAATGATTTCATAGTGATTCTTAACTTCTTTGACCATCTTCAGGCCCCTTTAACACAATGGTTTCTTCTGTAACAAATTTCACATTGTCCTCCAATTTAACATCACTTCTTCCATTAGTCTGATTTCTCCCCATTTATACTTGGGTGTGTCGGAGTTTCTCTGTCGAAGTAAATTTCCTTAATGTGAGTATTTTCTTTCCAGTGGAAGAAATTAAAAAAAAACTTACATTTTCCAATTCTTGCACACAAGCATGACAGAAAGTGGGGTCCAATTTAGAAGTATCTAGATTACCGCAATTGTCAATTGTCTAACTACCCCCCCCACTAATTGCCCCCACTAAGGTCGTAGGTAACACACAGAGAGGTATAACATGCAAACACAGAAACAGAGAAGAATACAAGAAATATCAGAATGTAAACACAGATATGGTGAGATATCAACACACAGGAGAACAGGGGAACAAGGAGAGATATCCCAATCTGGGGAAGAACAGTAAATACCTGTCCTAGATTGTTGGGTCACTAATATATGAAGCCATATTCTGATACTATGCATTAGCTCATGCAGAAACAATACCATGGAATTCTGCACCAGGTAAGGGCCATTCACCCAGGGTGGTAAGTCCATAGAGTGGCCCTGTAATATCCCAAACAACATTTGTCAGGCACTATTCGGCACTACACACATTCACCAGAAGAGATTGCATGGAAGGAGCACATAAAAAAGCCAGTCATTGCTAAATGCTTCCCTTTTCCCCTTAGAAAGTTATACACCATACACTGCATACACATAGATGCAGTCATTCTTTAGTTGTTGGCACTCTTCTACTTTATTCAACTCCTCCTCTAGCAGCCTCTTTTGAAAGTATCTAGCATACCATGGTATGCTTCTTGCACATGCTCAGTAGAATGCCAATTCTAGTTAATTGTTTAGATGGCTACTTACTTGCAGCTGAAGTGCCCCATGCCGTTCCTCTGTGACCCAAATTGAAGGATTTACGAGCTGCCACAACTTATTGGCAGGTCATAGCGGAATCTGTAAACTGCACATCTTGTCAATTTGCACCTTTACTCTGCCCACATTTTCCTCCGTTGTCCATCAATATGTGTTGGCATTCTCTATGCGTTCTAGATCTAAGAATGTCGACTGAAGCCCAGCTGGCCTGTTATAGCCATTACTAGTCCCAACTTAGTCCTGGGAAGACATAGCCATGGACTTCATAGTCCACTTCAAAAGAGACACTCAGCTATCATATACAGTAAACGTGCATAATGTAAATGTAAAAGATGATCCATCTGCTCAAAACCACACAGTAAAAAAAATAATTTAAAAAAAAAATGTATATAACTTGGCTTTTCTACATTAACCATTTTGATGGGACAGTGGGACCTGACTACAGGCAAAATGACAATTTACTTACGCAGCTCAATGCACATTCTGAATGGGTGGTAAAGCTGACATGAGAATATATGGCCATTAACTTTGTTTTATGCTAATCTAACATCCTGACTCATAAACCTCCCTAAATGCTGGTTATTTTGATTTACTAGCTCTATAGATTTTGATCTAATAGCCATAAACGTAATGCCATTTCTTTCACCTATACACCGCTGCCAAAGGTGATCCTATATGTTTTTATATTTCTCTGCCTGCAAAGTAAGAATTCTGTATTTCTGACTGTGCGGCCGGGAACATGATCTTCAGAATAATCTTGGCAGCATGGTGTGACAGTTACTGCGGCTCTTTGGTAATATGGAAAGATGACGGAATGCGTCAGGAACGCTAGTATTTAAATAAACAAGGCTATATACGACTTCTTCACAGCCAGCAGAGTACAATAAATTACCTACATGACAACAACCACAGGCTGATATACTGTTTTGCAGCTGGATTAAAGGGACGGTGATAAGTGAAGCACACTGACTTTGCTTAAAGGTACGGTTTAGAGACCCAGTCAGCCTTACTAACAAAGAATGCATCAAATCTGCATTACTCGACCATCTTCAAAACTGTCAAAAATTACACACCACAGCCAATCAGTGGCAAAAAAAAGCTATTCCAATGAAATCAATGGAAGCACTTCTTACCATGTGCATGGGGGTCTCATTAAACCCCCCAGAATGCTTGGCCTAACACATCTCATGCAAGCCAAGTAGCATTTGGGGGTGAATTGTGTAGAATCCCATTAGCAAGGGGAAAAATATTATTCAAAAGCAGCAATTAGCTATAATATTCATTATGATGACTAGAGTGTCCCTTTAACTGCAACTTGAGTGGAAACCTAACTTTGTCAGACATGTGGGACAGGGTCATGCGTGTGCATGTGAGGTTGTGCATGAATGAAAGCAGTCCATGCACTGCTCACAGTAGCAGAGCCAAGTATTGAAGCAACATTTTTCAGACCATGATTATTTCCATAGACCCCTCAGAGACCTTACAGAGAGTTACAGACAATATGTCCACCTAGGCCGCACATCACGCTCAAAAGTATCTAACCGGCAGAAAATAATAATTTCATCGACGCAATGGCTGGTGTTCACTTTAGGCAAAAGGTTTACGGTTCTCCACCACTGGACCATAAGAGATAGGACAAGCCGCAAGATCTTTTTCGACAGCTATGAAAACCATTATTCCCACATTATTATCACTAATTCCAGTTTTCTACAACATAATTATGACACATTTTAGTGTGATAATGTTACATTCTAATACTGAGTTAGAATGTAGAATGGGAATGAGAATGAGTCGATAATCTCTTGATTTGGTGCCAGATGAACATATATTCCAGAACCGCTCCTAATTCACAACCGTTCAACTAGAAACCCAATAAAATGGGAATTATGTAAACTTCCCAGATGGATGCCACTTGTCTTGCTGAGGTTTTTGGAATTGAGGGGCCCCCAATATTTTGCAATCATATACCTTTCTACAGGAATCCATTGGAGTATAATCAAATTAAAAGTAAGCTGATAGCTTTCTTTCTGAGCATTGTAATCATACTCGGGACTCCCCTGGAACATCAAAGGGAGAGGAATTCCTTTAAATAATGCTAATTAGGTCTGCCTCCCAATACCCTTATCCTGAAATATCTGTATTCTCTTAAATACAGAGGACAGGAGACTTTGTGAAACCTTATACCAGATACAGCACATCAGAGGCATCCAATCACTGATCTAGAGGGTAAGAGAAAAATGTGAAAAAACAACTATATATATAGATATATATACTCTATAAGAGACAACAAATTTGGCATATTTTTGAATTGGTTGACTCTGGTCTTTTGAGAAAAATAGCTTTATTTTATGGAAAGCGTGGTTAATGTTTCTGCTAATTCTTTCTGCCTCTTTATAAAGATTTTTTTTAAATGTTTTGCTATAGCTTAGTGTAATTATGTAAGATTTATTCTTTATTGACATTTAAAGACAGAGGTATAAAAAAAACCTCCCAAAGTAGTTCCAGAATCTGCCAAATGAGCTCAGATTTTCCTTGCAGAATTTGGCTTTTTTTATAACTTGGTAGCCTTCTGCACATGCCCTGAATGATGTATCCAAAAGTACTCTGGTTCTGTGCTTTATCTGTCAGCACAGCACTAAAACACGCAACGGGGCTCTTAATATCCATAATGAAACCTCACACTCCAACACTATGTGCTCGAGACACTTTTAAACTCAATTTGTGTTAAGAAAAAATAAATGTAAACATCTAAATCTGGGACGTCAAAGCTGATCCTCAAGTGATATAATCTTGGTAGGGTTTTAGGATTTCTCTAATTAACATATAATTAATCACTTAACAGTTTGTATGACAGAGCCATTAAGAGTTACCAGGTAAGCCTGGTGTTTCTATGACCCTTGAGGAATGGAGACATGAGGAATGGAACAGCCTTTCTAAGCGGGTAAGAATTAGACGTAGGCCTAGGAGACGGCTGCCAACACTGGGCGATGGGCCTTCACATAATGGTGTTCACTTCCGCTCTACACAGAAGGAACAAGATAGGCCATATACATTGGTGACTATATGCGATGAGGATAAATACGAACAAAAGGTTTTAGTTAGTGGCCCTCAAACCAGGACAACCATAAGAAACGTCTTTGGAACTCCAAGCTTTAGATCACTTTGTCTTATTGTAATTCCTCTATGCATCGCTCTCTATAGAAGAGCTCATTTACATGCTAGAATCACTGGTTGTAGTCTATGTTCGGCATGCTGGTCACTTGCCAGATCTTTTCTGTTTTGTAAATTTCTTTGTATGCGGAATTTGCCTTGTAGTTCCATGGCTTCTCTTTGAAGTCAGTTCATTAAAAATGCAAGAATGATTTTTTTTTATGAGAAAATCTTGTCGCAGAAATGCATCACTTTGAAATATGAAAACAGTTTTTATAGCTTCTAACAATTCAAATTCCAAATCCAATGTTAAGAGTTTGATTTTGGATAAGTAAATCTGTTCTTCTTTATTTACATACACGAAAAGAGAAGAGGCAAACATTGAGACCTGGTGGCCTCTGTTGCTCTACATGAGCACAGTTCACTGGTCACCTTTATTTTTTATCTCGGGCTTTGAGATATAATTATTTGTTTTGGGCTACCTTGTTATTTCATATTTAAAAAATATATTAAAGTAATTGAAAAAATATATAAATAGGCGTATACTATACAAGTAGATTTTATGTTCAATTTGGGATTATGCTCATTGTGTGCAGTGAAATTTTCTAATGTAGAACACTAAAAGTAAAGAAAACTCAAAAGCAAAAAATAAGTTAAATTAGGTAAGCCCTATATTATATATAAAATCTCTGGTTATTGTGATTCACAGATTTTGATATGGCCTTGTAGTGCCTGTGAGCTCCATAGGTTCCTCAATGGCAAACCCTGATTTAATAATCTTCTAGAATTTCGAGGTGCAAAGTTTTGAGGTAGAAGGACTGATGAGAGAAGGACGGAATGAAAGTAATAGGCCTGAGAAGAAGGGGCAAAAGGAAGCAAATGGTGAAATAGGGATTGCAAGCTCCTGATTGCAAGCTCTTCGGGGCAAAAATAATCTAGCAAAGGGGACTCCCAGGTTGTATTAGCAATAAGCAAAGCCCTCAGAGAGGCTCATCTCAACACAAAAGGGAAAGGTCCAGGCTCAAATAGAGTGGGGAGTGGAAGGCTGAATTAATTAGATTAACAGCAAACGTATTGTCAACTAACTATAGAACTAACTATAGATAGGGGGTGAGAAGGCATAGGGGCAGAAAAAGTGAGATGGGCAAATACAACTCAAAAGCCCATACATTTCTGTGAGAATTTGGACATGGTTTCCTTGGATTTTTCTCATTCTCTACTCTGGAGAAGAACAAGTCCTGAGACTTTAATGTTTCAAGTTAAATAAAACCTGATTATAAAAAATCTGTTTTTAATAGAGAAAAATTGGCTGAAGCCACACAGCATCAAACAGTGGGAATCGGTGCCCAGCAAGCTGGCTCTGCTCAATTCAAACAATCACAGCATTAATAAGAAACACACAGCAACCGCACAGAATGAACTAATGTGCAACAGAGCCAAAGAAATGGCTTGTAATAGATCAAAATGAATCCCTCCAATATTACTGCAATTAGGAAGTCTAATGCTGAGGATTTATTCCTCCATGCGCTGGACAAAAGAGTGCCCAAGTGTCATCCTACTAACATCTCCAACTTCACAAAGACGACCTAGAGCCAAGCTGGAAGTAGAACCATCAAGGCACATGTCTTCTCCACCTATAAATGGTCCTCCAAGAGACCTCCCGGTTGCACACGAGGACCTTTGTGACTGGGAAGGGACCTCCAGCTCCTGTAAAGGTCCTCTGTCATTTTACCTGGCTTGCCCACCTCTAGCAGAGATGTGTCTCTTGGGGCAAATAGCTAATTTTCATAATTCATAAGCTTTAAAAAATGAGTAGTTAAAATCATACAAACCAGGATGAAGGATATCCTTTAGAACTTGCTATTAAAAAACATATAAATACAATCATAGAAGAACGATTTCACTTCACTCCAGGTTATCCAACAATATTTAACTATAAAAAAATCAAAGTTCTTTAAAATACCAAACAACACATCCTTCCACAGAAGCAACTCTACCAATGTGAACAAAACCTGTCATGTTGACAATCTGTCATGTTTAACAATAATATGTTATGACATTGTGTCACAGATCCTAGAGTTAATTATATCTATCTTTACAGGTGTCTGACAATATGACAATATGGCTTAAAACGTGATGGTCCAGGATCATGGAAATTCATTCATCAGAGATGAACAAATTACTGTAGTTTGCTTGTTTGTCCAAAATCAAAAGGGTAAATGTGCTGTAAATTAAAAAACAAAAAAACCATACTGGTGTCCCTTTACTTAATCCAGTAGTGTTTCCCTTTGCGTAAAAGGGAAATAGAAATAATTACTAATCCTGTTTATGTTGTAATTACTATTATTATTACTATTATTATTTATGAATCTAAAATTCAGATATATTGTATTTGACATTATTACATAAAATGAGCTTCGTAACAAATGACTTTAAAAGTGAATTGTATGTCCCGAAGCAGATGGTTACAAATAGAGGAAATCTACGGAACTCCATGGTACGATGAAAGATTTGTTAAAGAAAAATAAACAGACAGCCGCTGATTTAATGTGCATTTCGTTTTGATGTGATTGTTGTGTATTTAAGGGTCCAATCTGTTTCAGGACCCAAAAGACAGCTTATTTTGGCAGCAATTTTCCTGCTGGCCCAAAAAGTGTCCAAGACTCTCACCAGCTCCAGAACTTGGCTTTGTCTGATTTATGAATCAGGGCTGTGTATACACCTTCCCCTGGATACCAGCATATGGATAACATTTCTCACTATTAACAATCAAAATGTCTTCTTTCTGTTTGTGTTGGATTAGAGACACTTCCAATTCTTCTGGTTTTGCAGAAATTCTTTTCATAAAAGAGATTTTTTTTGTTTTCTTTAAACAGAAAATTACATGCTCAATTCCCCGTGGTGATAAATTCAAATTGAAAAATGATGTGTTTCTAGAGGTACTTATTAAAAGAAACCTGTCTAATAAATACTATTATATTATACAGCTACAAATTATCTTTGTGTACATGAAAGAAGGATGCTTGCAGTCAAGGATATGTCAACGCTGGAGACAACAACTATATGAGAGACATAAATTAGTACAACTGTTTTTTGTAAATGATATAAGGGGAATAGATTCATTGGAAACGTATGTTGCGGTTGGCAGCGTGTGTACAGAGAATGGACAGTTTTTAGGAAGTGGTGGTTGGCTGAATAGTGAGAGTAGATGGGTTAAGGTGTTACATGGGGTAAAGGGGTAGCTAGAAGGAAGAAGCTGAAGTCGGACAGAATGGGTGGCTGTCATATTGAAGGACAAAGACTATGATCTTGGGCCAAAGGGCTGTCAATTCTCTGTGTGGCCTATGATTTTCACAGCTCCCCTCTGCCTTCATAGAATTTCATAGAAACCAGCAACAAAAACACTCCCCTGCTTGGCTCCTTATGTCGCTCCTTATGTCGCCCTAAGGGGCAAACATTGGATAAAAAGAACAACATGGAAACAGCAGGTTGCTCCCATTCCAATGAATGAAATAGTAGGGAGGTAATGGTGATATGACACTTCCTATGTTCGGGAAACTCTCTGTATAATAGGTACAACCTCACTTAGCCATTCAGTGCCCTCATTTAGTAATCCGCTGTTCCGCAGGATGGGGTTTGGGACGCATTGGTAATAGGGAAGCGTCCTGGCATCATTATTCATGTAGCAAACCAGTGTAGTAAACATGTTCCGAGCAACTCAGGGTGCTCCGCCATATGCAACAACTCTCACTTTATGAGGGCTGCCATTCTGCTAACTTCTTTTGCTAACAAACAAAGCAAGGAAGATAAGTTACAGAATGAATAATAAAGTATAGATTTCAAAAGTAAGAAGGCTTACATTCCAGCTAGAAAATAACACATATGGGTCAGATGGATACTCACCAGTGTCTGATGAGCATGATTAACTACATGAGAAATGCGTAAATTAAGGTGATGAGTTCGCTAAGATTTTTCTACATTAATGAAGAAATCTAAGAGCGCAACATTAGAAACAGCTGATTCATCAGAACTGTGACGCGAGCGTGTATAATTTTATGCAGTCTCATTTAAATATTTGCAAATGCTTCCAATACATAGAGCGTGCAGCGCCTAAAGCAATCAGCCTTCTTCAACGACTTGATTGTAGTTTCACAATATGTACATAAATACAGAGCCGGACTCGGGCTGAATAAGCGGCGCTGGTTCTTTAAGGCCAGAGGCCACTAAACTACCATATATTTGTGCGTTTTTACATTCTCGCAGTGCCTCCTGATGTCATGGCTTCCTAATGAACTACGTCAGTCGAAACGTGAATTGTGTTCTCCGGTATTTTACGCTTATTTGCTTGCGTGTGTCATTTTACTCGTTCCTCTGAAGGTATAATCACATGAAAACAGCACATAAAAGCTTTTTTTAATGTATTTTTTATAGTATGAGCCTATTACTGTTTGCTTTTGAATAAAAAGACAATTAAATATTTCCTAAAAAATTTTGAATGAAGTAAATTTTTACATCACAAGATAATTATTTCTGGGCAGGATCTGGGCACTCAGCGGTGCTAGAAAAGATCTTTCTAATGCCGAAATTAGATATATGGGCTTCAAATACACTGAAGTAGGTGGAAAAGCAACTTTAAACCAATGCCTAGCGCCTTATGCTCGTGGCAGCAAGAAAAAGGCTTTTATAACCAGGCGTCAATTTAAATAAAAATAAATTAAATTGAAAAATAAAATTATATATACCGTATTATAAAATGCGCTTGAAGCAGCCAATCAGCAGCAGGAGAGATCTCTTATGTGTGGAGATATGTTCAGTATCTGCATTTAAAAGAGTGGGGGAGGGGGAAAGGCAAACACATATTGTGGGTTCGGGGGAATCACCCCTAGGGGACACCATGAAAATGTAAAGGGGCCACACTGTCATCGTACGCACATGATGGCTGGAGTGTCACTTTAAGGAGTGAAACCTGGTCCATAGGCACACCTAAAATTCACCATCACTGAATAAGTCTTATCGCCAATACATATGCAAACAATTAACGCTGCAATACTTTAGTTAACGAATCTAAATCTGCATTTAAAGTCGGACAGAAATGCAGAATGTGTCTAACGGCAACAACATTAAAGAAAAATCTTTCGCATAATATTCCATCGGCGCCAGAACGATATTCCCAATCTCTAGTGTTTTCTTTTTGTTCTACAAATTGCTCCGGCTTCTCTCTGAGTGCTGCCTTGTACTCTATCCAATCCGCCTTTTGTAAAATATACCCCTTTTATCAGCTTTTAATGTCCCAAATGATCTAATCAAGAGCACATGCCTCATGAATATTGCCTGTCGTACTGCATTAACTTCACGCGCAGAAGTACGAGTCAATAAGCGGGCCCGGTGTCACGAATGTGCCTTGAAAACATTATATCTTCCATGGGAAAATCAAACCACGTGTGGCCTCTGACCGAGGCAGCCTCGGAACGGGAACTCCAGGTATTATCTTCTGCATTCCAACATTTTTCAAATGCCCACAATCAATCGTGTACCAAACCAATTTCACCATACGCAGCGCTGATCCATACGCCATGATCCATACGCCATGATCAAACAAATGCCGAGCCCGCCAGGCACCTGTTAATCCAGAACGGCTTCTAGTCTACATGTGATGTCGGAATCCCGCATCCCAATCTTCCAATAAAAGTGTCACGGAGGTTAAGAATCCAGTAATTCTCTTTGCTGTACATTCTGATGCCAGTAAGTCTTCCCTGTTACGATGAGTGCGATATTAATTGAAAACATTTGATCACAAACTGAATTAGATCTTGATCCATTCAGAGTTCGGACCCTGGAACATATTTGACTATGGCGTGGACGCACCAAGGAGACGTAAGGAGAGGTATACGGGACAAGAGGGTTTATTCACTAAAGGGAGGGATGTCAGGAGGGTTTCAGCTCATTCACTAGGGCCAACACTGGCAAGTTTCTCTTAGAAAAAGGCTGAGCTGGCCCTGCATAATGCATATGTCAAATGGGGGTAGAAATCTCACTGGTTTGTCTATACATTATACAGGGCCAGCCAAGCTCTTCCTGCAGCAAACGCTCACTAGCATACCTGGGAACTTCTGGGCTCGACTACCCGGAGCATTCCCTTGTGGGACGCGGCCAGGACTGCACACTGACGTCAGTAGGAAGTTCCTCCGCCGTTGGTGGGCGGTCCCGCTGACATCGGTGGGCGGTCCCACTGACATCGGGGGCGTTCCTGCTGCCGGCACCACCCCCATTTAAAGAAAAAATGGGCAGGGAGCGGGGCGTGTCAAGACCTTGCTCCCGCGACCCGGAGGATTCGGGTCTTGACCCAGAGAACCGGAGAAGTGGTGCTTCATCCGGAAATCTCCTGGTCAAACCCAGGTATGATCACTAGGGTGGGGCCTTCAAAATGAACAGTGAAGTCAAGGAGATGAAACACCACTCTCCTTTTAGTGAATAAGCCCTTAAGGGATGATGCACACAGCGATGAATCAGGCAATCAAGAGGTCTTCTGGCTATTTAACAAAAATACATATAGTTACTCATACTGCAAGGAAATAATATATTTTTAAAGATGATGGATATATTTTCATGGGATCAAGTAAAAACTGCATGGTAAATGTCGAGCTTTATTACATAGAGACATTTGATGGCACGTAAGAAGCATTTGGCCCATCTAGTCTGCGTGGGCTCATCCTGTACTCAGCTTTCTAGTTTCAACCCCTGTCTTTTTATTCACTAAAACCGAGTGCTCGGTATAAACAACCTATCCTGACATTCCTAGTATAAACATATTAACATTAAGACAACTGGAACAAAACCATAAACCAGTGACATCACTGAAAAATGATGCAATAAGGATATCGTCTGTTCCACTTACTCTGCTGAATTTAACACTTTTAACTAAATGCAATACTTTTGAATACCTAAGCCCTTCTGAAATAATAATCCTTTAATCATGTAACATGTATATTTAATTGTCAGGTGACAAAAAGTAGGCACTGGTGGGTTGATGTCATAAAAAAATGAAAAAGGGTTTATTTGCTTAACATACTAGTGTGCAAATAACGACAGTTTTGGTTTAATTTGAAGCATAAATCTGAAGATTTTTTTTAGTGGGAAATCTACATCTTTGGCATTAGGTCAGCTTTTTTCAAATGTAAATAAATTCTGATCTCAATTTTTGTTTTTGAAACTTCAAACTGAAATGAAGTACAGAACCGAAATCTCCGGCATTCCTATGCAAAAAAAGAAAATCCTTAAAAAAAAAGAAAAAAAGCTGTGATTATATTTAAAGTAATACTGAAGTGATTTAGGTTAAAAGCCAGGTGTCTCGTGCTTTAACTACTTCTGTAAAGAAGATGATGATGGTGCCAATCTCCACATAGGGCCACAGAGGACAGCGGGCCCCCAATCTTCTATTTATTACAATTATATTACAGTATATTGCAAATCTATATGATCCAAATGATAACGTGTTGGAAAACCCCTAACAACAAGCACATCATTAATCCGGATGGGGAATACTGGGTTTAAATGCTGAATTCATTAATCCGAGAGTTGTGGGAGTTTGCAGGATAGCTAAAGAGTTCCACCCAGCCCCAACCAGCTTCACCGGGCCCTGCACAATGCATAGTTAATGTTACACTTCTTGAAATTCACATCACTTTAATTATGCATTATGCAGGGCCACAACACACGCTTACCTTACCATTTCCTGATGTCATTTGGGCATGGGTAATAAAACGGCAAATGTTTTATTAAAACACATAAAAATGCTGAACCATTTCAAAAATGAATGTAGAAAAATGAATTAAACATGAAAGAAATGCATGCACCACTGGATAATGTGAAAAGAACATAAAACGGCAGATGAAGTTGTATTATATGCCGTTATACGTATTATTAACAGCACTATTCTCATTATTAAAATAAATGTTTTATTAGTATATGTACTAATATTATATTTTCCTTATTTTAAGCATAATTTTATTAAAACATAACTTTTAAAATTCCCTACAAAAAACATATCGATAACTATTTTGCATAAACCATTCTATAAATAAAGTTTTTGACTTTTGAATATCGCTTCCTATTTTACGTCCGCAGATCCCTATAAGAGAAGACGTCTCCATTGCGGTTAAGGAATAAAGTGCTGGGGTTATCCAGGAGTCTCCTTAGAAGCGGCTATAAATTAGTGAAGAGGGCTTACTGGATGTCTGGATTCACACATTAGCCACGTTATCACTTTTGACGTATCTCAGCGATTGCTTCTGTGATTACAAAACCGTAAAGCGGAGTGCTGAGTTTACAGACAATGATTTATGGCTATGAGTTTACAATCAAGACAAGTAAAAAGAAAACATGCGTTAGAGTCCTAATCCCGCCAGTGGTACTCCTCTTTGGCTAACTAATATCCTTGTTTGGCTTACAGAACTACCTGTATGCTGATGGCACACAGATCTATCTCGCTCCTTGCTTCTTTAATAATGCCTCTATTTTCCTCATCTCTATTTCTAAATGGGCGACCGCCCGGTTCCTAAAACCCAGTCTCTCTAATACCAAATTTTATCTTTCCTTCCTCTAACACTAATGTGCCATTGACTGAGTCCCTTAATGTGAAAGCATCATCCATAAACTATAGACTCACAACCTCGGCATCATATAGACTCCAAACTTTCATTCAGCTTCTTCTATTCAGTCTCCATAGTGCTGCTTGTATTTACCCCCTTCCAGAGTTCTGTAGTTCCTAAAGGGTAGCGATTCGATTTTTTTATTTTATTTATTTTTTTTATTTTTTAACGACTTAGAGAGAAGCCGCTGTTCGGTCACAGAGTTGGAATAAATAATATTTTTCTGGTTAAAACTATAAAGGTTACTTAAAGAGAAAATAGCGGTGATGAGAATTTTACAAGAATCAGTGGTACATTAAAAAAAAAAAACCCTTTTAAATGTTTAGGTACCCCAGGGATATCTCCTGAGAGGGGGTCCGGCTTGCTTCATGAGCAGCCTGGAAAGCAGAGGAAAGGCACTGGCTGGATTCCAGGCTGACTTTATCCCGAGCCACTTCCAACTCACTCGCCTCCAATAACCGGCTTTTTGTGTACTTATTAATATTAGTATTTCTTTATAACTATTTGATATACTTGTTTATAAAACCATAAGGAATTAGGGTACGGGAGAGAGTTATTTGTATGGACTCCACAGCAGTATTACCAAAAAACAGCTAAATATTGGTTCTTCTTTCAAATAAATATAAAATCATTATTTTCATGGTTCTGAACATGGAATATTTCAATTCATATTTTCTAATTTCATACATTTCTCAGAGATGGTTTCTTTGAAAATGCACTTTTTTCTGTTGTAAGCATTTTTTTAATTAATTTTGTCCATTTAAAAAAAAAAAAAAACAATAAAAAAATGTGAATGACAAGAACATTCCTGCTTATCTGGTCATATGAATACATAAATCATATAAAATATTATGTATATATGTGAAGCGATTTGGAGTTCAGACACCTGTTCCGTCTGCAAAGTAAAAAAATATTAATAAAAAATAAAAATTCTAAAATCTATAAAGTATACATTTACATAATAGAAAAAACGTGCAAAAAGCAGCATAATTCAGGGCCGTGTTTACATTGAACATATACGGGGTGTTAAATACAGAGAAAAAATTACAAAGCAGAGGGATCACATAAGGGATCTCCTATACCATACTATATAGTGCAGTAAGGCTATATGATCTGTTGCTATTTTTTTAAGGGTTAATATGCGGTCAAGTCTGAAGCTGGAATTTATAATCTGGAACCATTTCCTTCATGCTAAATGGTCTTTTTCTTTATTGTTTTACTAAAAAAGTAAAACATGAAAGGAAACAATCAAATAGAAACACTAAACGCTATACACAATTTAAACATTTTAGTGTTTCCAAAAAATGTTATTTTCCAACTCATTCATGCGTTTTAAAAACAGGGGGAAAAAATCTTTATTTTAATAATAAATTATTTTTTTAAAAAAATCCCACAAAACAATACAATAAAATTATTTGTGAAGGAACATTAACCATTTCAGGGTATTAATCAGCCTCTAAATAAAAATGTATTTTTTTTCTTTCTTTTTTTTTTGCTGTTATTTTTTATTTGTTGGTACGTAGCAGTTAATTAACATTTATCTGTTAATCACAGGTAGTGTCAGCTTTTAACCCTTCAGTGTCGCCCCGGTCTAGCGGTTCTTAGTACTTATAGAATAGACTGCGCGAGTACCGGGACTCTCATGAGACCGCCGGCCCCGGTTACCTCATTGTGTAAATAAACAGTTTTACAATCAAATAAACTCTCTTTCCTCCGTACACGTCACCAGTAGAAAATAAAATCTAAATGAGACGTGACGGACTCCTTTCATGAATTACCATTTGAGCAACAAGATGGCTCTTTGACCAAAATGTACCAGCTTTGTAAATTCACATTTTTTTAGGATGCGGCAGAGCTCAAAATCATGCTAAATCATACAAATACATATGTATTGTATTAAGCGCAGCATAAATTGCTGGCACTATATAAATAAAAGATAATAATAATAAATAAATAAATAAAAGAGTATCAAAGTAACCCAACAAGCTCCCTGCGTTGTGGCTTATACCTCTGAGAATTGTGTATAATGAGACATCACCATACACCATAGATACACCATAGATCCATAGGATTTGTTGTCAGATAAGAACCATTCGGCCCGTCTAGTCTGCCTGTTTTTCCTGATGTAGAGACCTTAATCGATCCTCGTCTTGGATTCTGGATAGCCTTATGCACATCCTCTGCATGTTTAAATTCCTTCGCTGTATTAGCCTCTACCACTTCTGCTGGAAGGCTGTCCTACTGAACTACCACCGTGTAAAATTTTTAATTTAAATATAATTGACCAGCTGTGTGTTGGTACGAGATTCCGATGAACTAAAAATCAAATAATCAGTTTACGATCAGTTAAAATGCAGTGATTTCACAAAAAGCACAACCAACACTTTACATTAAAGGTCTGTACTGCTACCATCGTATCTATATTGTCAATTCAGAAATGACAGGCTGAAACACAAAGTCACCATACAACGAATGCATAATGAATAAGCAAAAAAAGGGGAAACTGCACTAAAATTAGGACTTAAAAAAAAATGTTCATCACAAATGTTCCATCAGAAACTCACTGGAATAATGGGTGTTTCTTATATAAACTCAGTTCTTATTTGCGATCACTAAATGACATTTGAAGGAAGAAATATGCAGCACAAATGGTTACGCAGAGAAAACATAAAATATTGAGCGCCATTGACCGGATAAGGCCCTCTCGGGCGAGAGGTTTCGGATATGAGTTTTGTTAATGAATGAAAATATGAGATTGCATTATAAATAAGAAGATAAGAATGATGTCAACAACTCAACACATTAAAGCCGTTATAATCAGAGTGACGGACAACGAATGAATGTGATGCCTTGTTCTCCGATGAAGGCTACTACATATGGTAGCGAAAAGAATATATACCTGATATAAACCGACATAAACCCACGGCTGCGGTACATACCCTTCATGCTGCTCTGTGATGCTGAAGAGCGCTTCATTCCAGGTGTCCTCCGAGACGGGTCAGGCTGCCGCGGGATGACAGTTGTCTCTGAAGCTGACAATTTCCATTACTCCGGAGAGAGCTGCGAGTGACACTTTGTGCTAACATTGAGGGCACGACACATGTGTAAGCAGCTGGGTCTGTGGAAGGAGGGAGCGAATGCATGAAGGAGGTCCTTCTTCACCATTAGTGTCATATACACACCCCCGGCTACAACACACCCAGCACAACACAACCCCAACTCATGTGTGTGCGGGACTCAGAGAAGCTGACAGGACTCCATAGTAATCCCGTACTTCTTAATGCAGCATGAAAGTCTCAAAATACCTAAAAAAACTATATACAGTGTGTGTACATATATAGAGATATATAGATATATATATAGATAGATATTATATGTATATATATATAGATTGTAAGCTTGTTTGAGCAGGGCCCTCCTCACTTGTTGTCTCTGTTAGTCAATTTGTTATGTTACATACTACTTGTTATGTCCTGTCCACCCATTGTACAGCGCTACGGAATTTGATGGTGCTATATAAAACAATAAATAATAATATATATTATATATATATATATATATATACCGGTATATGACTGCACGGGGTGAGAGGCTGAGTCCCCCTGAGAATCGGAGAGACCCCCTGCAGTATATAAAGGTTTGACTCTCCTTGCCCTTTAAGTGGCCATTGAGCTTTCATTTCACTTCTCTGGCTGAGACCGAGCAGGTACCCGCGAGTGAGGAGAAGCTTGAGCCTATGACTGTAAGGTGAGGCTGCAGGGAAGCCCGAGGTTGTCTTATGGCGCCCCCAGGTTAGGCCCACCCAGACGCTCAGTGCTCTTGTAGTTTTGGGCACATTTGGGCTGGTAAGACCATCATAAATAGATGAACCTTTCCGCTGCACTCTGCTGGTCTTTCCGCTGGTCTGGCCTATGACAGCTCGCAGTGGTATGACAGCTCGCGGGGCCTTAATGGCACTTCGTCTTTTGCTTTTCTCCTGCACCTTTTTCTACGATTTCATTGAGATTTTAATCGCAGAACTTGCACTCACTGAAAATGGCCAGGTCCACGAAGACACTTTCTTAGTGGGAGATTTGTGTTGGTTCCCCTCATTGGAGGGGTACTAAGATCTGCCCCTTCCTTGGTTTTACATTAAAGGGAGCGACATATCACTTCGGGGAGCGTGGCCACAGAAGAGTGGGGTCCCACTGCTCCTCTGTGGCCCTACAATGGCAGCGGCACCAACTTCACAGACATCCTGACATTAACTTAAATCAGATCTCTTTAAAGTGTTAGTAAAAAGCCGTTCTTCCTGGCATCGGTACGATAGACAATGTTTGCATCGCTGCTACGGTTCATTCACCTTCATCCCGCATCACTTACTACATCAGTCCTCTGGCAGATTACATTAACTGTAAATCCGAAACCACATTCCAAAGAGTTAAAAAATAATTTATCAAATGTTACAGGGCTTTTCCCACCGCTCGCCTGGCAATGAAGATGCTCTGCTGAAAAGTTCAGTGTTATACGCTCCAGGGGCTTTTTCTAAACGAGGGGCTCAGCATCCTACCTCACGTGAAACAGAAATACCAGAACTATATCAGCACTGAACCGTTATCATGGACAATGTATTCCATTCTTCACTAAATTAAGGATTGACAGCCTACATAATAGTAGAGATGACTGTA
Organism: Spea multiplicata; assembly: GCA_009364415.1. Lineage (NCBI taxonomy): Eukaryota > Metazoa > Chordata > Amphibia > Anura > Pelobatidae > Spea > Spea multiplicata. Next base: position 89,656 of record VKOC01000938.1, on the reverse strand, counting down.
AAGGAATCAAGGATACGAACACTTTGTCTTGTAATGTAAGGAAGTTTTACTTTGCTGAAATAATGGTAAATAAGTGGAAGAGCCTCCCAGCAGCAGTGGTAGAGGCTAATACAATTAGTGAATTTGAAAAGGCATGGAATAGGCATAAAGCTATCCTGAATCTGAGACGAGACCAAGGACTGATTAAGGTCTGTGTATTTACATCGGGAAAAATAGGCAGACTAGACGGGCTATCGAATTCTGTTTCTCACCTGTGGTACCCATGCTGCCACCTGCTGGCTCCAAACGGCATTGCAGCCACGAAGAAAATAAGCTCTGTGACGCTATCCTTCCCAGCATATGAAACATTTTCCTTTATTGTATTCAAAACACCCTTTTTAAAACGTTTTAAATGATTTCCCTAAAAACAAAAGATTGCTACAAATGACTATTTAAATGAACAGATAACCTGCGCAGTGTTCACCATAGCAAGCAATAGAATCGTTACTTTTTTTTTTGTACAAGTCATAACACCAAAATACAGTTTATAAAAAAATAAGGCCACGTATCAAAGAGCTTTAAAAATGACATCTTTATTAGTCCAATTCCATGTCTTGTTGGAGTCAATTTGTACGTTTTTTTCTCTTACAGGATATCCAGTGAAACACAATGAAAATGTATTCTTGCAGCTATCGCTTTGTTTTAGGGGCACTTTATATTTCAAAAATATTTAGATTTTCTTAGTACGCTCTGGGTTAACATTGACATTTATATCCTTATACATTCCATGTGGTCACATACTAGCCAATGTCTATTGAATGTCATTATAGGAGGTATAACCCTCTATTATCAGTTTATTCATTCTTTATTGTATTCTTTCATGACAACTACAGATCAAAAGCTATATATATATATATGGAGTTAAATGTTCTTACTTTAATCCTGTGCAAAACATGTCCAGATAGATCAGCTAGTAGATCTAAAACACAAGGATGAGATATCAAGGCACCCCAGTGTGTGTGTGTGTATATATATTATTAGAAGTATGGTTGTCAAAAGGTTGCTATTTTTGTCTATATCTAAGGTGGTAACAATTGGGTGACAGCAGCATTACTTGTAACCATCCCAACTAAATACAATCAAAAGCAATTCAGACATCTTTGTTAAAAGGAACAGTCTAGTAGCCAAATATTTTTAATGCAGGTTTGAGGTCTTTTTTTAATGGGCTGTAAATGCATTTTACTGCATGCAGATTGAAACACATATACATCCTTTAGTTATTGGAGATACAAAATGAGACAAAAGTCCTGCCCTGGTTGCATCTACTTGCACTGCCACAGATGACCTTTCATTAAAAAGTTATTGAAGCTGCAGCCAATCTTGTGTATGCTAGCAAATAATCAGTGTCCGGACTACTGGGAGATGTGCAGAGTATCATGGTAGAGTTATCGGGGTTGGTTCGAATGAGGCAGAAGAACACCAACAACAAAAGAATACCTGCACGTATCTAAAGAAAATAAGGCTAGCGCGTTCCTTCAAGAATTTACACTCTGCTTTTACCTTTAATATTGTGGAACAACTTATTGCACCGATTAAAAACAGATACATATCCAAAATATAGTCAGGAGAAAAATGAAAGATAAACGTACAAAAATATGAATTCCTCTCAACAGGTAACTAGGGAGCAATTCCAAAAAAAAAAGTTATACCAAATATTGTCCAATAAATTATCTTTCACAAACGTTCCATTTAATGTATTTTTAGGTTTGTGTTTATAAGTGTTTTTTCTCTTAACCATTTCACATAGGTCATAAATCCTCTTCACGAAGGGAACTGTCAGTGTCAGATTTGGGTTACAGTTTCATTCATTGAAATCAAGGAATTGCTGCAGCTTTCTTCTGTGCTCCGAGGACACTGGGACAGCACTAGAGAGAAAACGGAACAAATGACAAAGCATTGAGTAGAATTCAAACACATCATGACACATCATGTAGCATTTCTTGGAGAAAACGCTCAATTACTATTGGCCCTTAATGCGAAACGATATGAGACTCAACGTCCAACAATCTTGTGAAAAAACAGACTACACTTCAAAGAAAATAGACATGACGAGACAACAAACGCTATAACACTGGAGACCTAGGCTACGAAATTATAAAGAGCACTATTTTCTACCTTGGCAAGCAAGGTGGTAGATATAGTAGACAAGATCTTATCTGTATTCTTTTGTGTTCACTATCAGTCAATCCCACATAATGCCGACACTTGTTGGTAAAACTGATGCAAATCCATGTCTCCTGGTTGTGTCTCCAAATGCTACAAAATTCTAATTACAAATAGCTCTGGTGTTTGCAAGCATTATTGTTGTTGTTGTTTCTATATGCCATTCTAGCAGTCTTACCCATATTTACTCAATCATTTACAAAGCTGCTGCCTCTAATAACCAGTTAGCACATATTTATAATTGTGATCACTTTTTTAGTTGAAAACTGACAGAGCAGAATGAAGGGAAAATTACTTGGCTTCATAAACATTAGAAATCCTAACTGTCAGATAAGAACCATTCGGCCCGTCTAGTCTGCCTATTTACAGACAAAGGAATAGATAGCAGCAGAGCTTATATGGATATAGTAGACGGCCCGCAGGAACACACTTACTGCAAATGCTCCCCAAACGTTGTGGTTATTCTGTAGATTGCGGTTCTCAGAGCAGCACGAAGAGCAAACCTCAGCGTCTTGTAGGACGAATCCACCAAAGTCTCTTTAATCTTGGCAGGTTTGCTGGAAGCGTGTGGGAGTTTAAAATGCTTTTCCACAGCCTAGAAAAGATAAGTCAGCATGGATTTATAGAATAATAATAAAGTAGCTGTGCAGAAAAAAAGTCTCCCTGCGGCTTTTTGTGACCTACCTCTTGCAAAGACATGAAGGTTCCAAGTATGGCAGAAAGAGAGGTCTGCACCACCCCCATTCGGTCTTCCGAGAAGGAGGCTGCAACCAGGTGAGATAACCCTGAAAAACATTTTTGGGTCATTACTAAAAAGCATAGGGTACCCAATCTCAATAAAAACCCAAAACGTATATTTATCATTCCACAGATTCTTTTGGATTATGGAGGAAAAGCATGACCAAAATCTCACATGTAGCTAATCATAACCAATATTATAAATTGCACTTGTACATTAAAATAAAAAGGTGCCATTTCAGCTAACCAAAGCTTCCATTAAAGACTTAAGTTGTAAATACACATCTAAAATATTTAATGGAAGTCACGGGTAGCATCATTGTTATCGTTCTGAAAATTAATTCACATTTGATTGAGTAATATATATATATTTTGTATACTTGTACCGGTGTTTGAAGTTTCACATACTCACCTTCCAGGGCCCATATATGTATCTGCGCATCAGCGAACACATCCTGACTAGATGCTTCCGGGAGCTGATAATGGAAATAAAGATCATTTCACAAAACCAGAGAGAGAAGGCATGATACATTTCTTCTAGAACCCCATCTACATTTCCCCCCACTTGACTGCTTATAGCGAATTGTTACTGTGTACACCGTTACCTTGCTAAAGAGATATGTGATCAGAACTCTCTTTGACAGGTAGGTTTTCATCTACAAGATAATGAAAAAATGAATTGTTAAAATGTTAAATTAATATTGTCTAGCACTTCTAGCTCGGAGATTCATTACAAGAAGGGCTATTTGGGTCTCAGTATTAAGCACATATGTATCTAAGCAGAGAAATGGACACGGATTGTACTAACAGCACAGTCTTTACCTGTTCTTGTTTTTTCTGATACCATGTGTAGAACAAGTTCTGTTGGTCTTTGACAGGTGTAGGTGTTGGATTTGTTGCAGGTGAAATTTCACCAACCTCTGAGCCATTTACCTGGGAATCTTAAAATAAAAAAAAAAAACATCAGAAAAAAGGTTCACTGCTCCATACTATTACAGTAGAATCAAGGGAGTATAAATACTACAAAATACAAGACTTATTATCTACCTTTATATTGTAGAAGAACTAGTGTAGACATACTATAAGGCACATCAGTTTATTTTAAAAGTTTTAACTATTGCAATTAAAACACAGGTAGATACATTTTGCACACAATCTTGGAATTCAAACATCACGGTAAGAGATCAACCGGTTAGTAGGGGATTAATGTTTAAATGTGACTTTAAAGATATATACATGAACTACATGTACAAAATTTAGCAATACTTACCAGGACTATGTGTCCACAGTTTTGCACCTCTCCTCATCACATGGGGGCTTTGGATGGAGCCATGCCACGGAGAATTAAGGTCGGCAGAAACTCTACTGGCCACTGGAGAAGCAAGAGGGCTTTCAGAGGCCAGTTTTTTAAGAGTGTGGGTGCTCTTCAGCAGTGAAGGGATGGCAGTTCGAGACGTTACACTCAGTCTTGGTGTCTGGCCAATGGATTCTTCAACAAGGGATGTACCTTCAAAACCACCAGAATAAAGCCACAATCAAAGAGAAAGCATATGAATGGGAAATTGAATTTAGTGGCATGTGGAGTAACTGGAGCAAGTGAGAGCAACAGATTGTTGGTGTAAAGAAGTACCTGAGCCACCGAATGACTTCTGAGACTCTGCGGTGGAAAGGAGCTTTGTTCGCCCGTTCTCCGCAGCAGCTTCTTGATGTGCAACAAGCCTAGCAGTCAAGTTATTCAGCAAACTCAAGCATTCCTTAGAGATTGCTGCCCAGTTGTATGGATGACCTCCTGCCGCAAACAAAAGTTAGAATCTTAAGTATATAGGCAAGGATGATACTGCCTACCTCATCTGCTCTCATTAACTAGGTTCCCAATCTTTTTTTTTTGTGTGCAAAATTTTCCCAAACCAACCCTTCTTTTACCTTCAAATTTTTTTTTTCTTTTAAAAAAACTCACTGGATGAATTTAAATGGGGTCGAGTAAAAACAGACTCAGGGTGTTTCAGGTAGGAGCTACTACCTAGGCTTTCTGTTTACAGCTCATATTTGTACAACATTCCGGAGTTCCATACCTGGCTGACTAAGGCTGAAGACTTCTTGTCTTCTAGACGGTGAATACTGAGCAAGAAGAACAAGGTCCTGGAAAGCCAGGTACTATAGGGTACAGAAAAACAAAAGCCATGCAATATCAAGGTTAAAATGCTTGACCCAGTAAGTGTAAAATGTCAGCTCGGTAAATAAATACCAAAACATACCTTGAGAAGAGGATCGTTACTGTTTAATACATTAGTAAGACACTGCTCTTCTTCTTGTACAAAGAGAGACTGCACTGGGAAAAGTTGAGCCTGTGAGAACAGGAAAGTCGATAAGCTTCCCTTCTGCAACACGTACCAAAACCTACATTTATCAGCTAGCATACATTTAGTATATTGGTGTTATCATTAAGGGCATGTTTTAATTAAAATGTATTAAAAGGATAAAGCAAGATAATTTCCTAAGCTTACACCATAGTATATGAAAAGCTAAAGCATATCCCCCAAATGTAAACATGTAGGTGGTGGAGGATCGTGGGAATTATAAATCACTAAAAATCAAAGGTCCGCACTTTTCATTCTTATGTCTTATCGGTATTTATCAGTCTTGGGGGAGCGTGGAGCCCGCTGCTAATACTGACCTCCGTTGCATGGATTCTGAAAAGAAGCCACACCATGTGCCACATGGTGAGCAGAAAGGTAGCACCCAGCCAGGTCTGGTAAAACAAGGAGAGATTTAAGAGTCCTCTCAGAGTATCAAGTGATGGCTGCTGCCTGCAAAGGAGAACATGTCACAGAATTGTTTTTTCCCCCTTTTGTTACATTTCTTTTTACAGAGGCGCATGCACATTCCAACTCAAAGGCTTATGAGAATAATTTTTTTGTCGTCAATGCTAAACTTTATTATTTTGTTTAATGCTGAAGTATATTTTTTTTCGTGTTCCCCTATAAAAGCCATCTTATCAATTTAAATTGCCATTAAACTACCCCCCCCCCCCACACACACAGTGATGGTCAAACTGGCCAGCTGCAGACTAACAAGCAGAAGTTAGCATCGGCAGGAAATGCACTTGTTCTTCTAAAATCATTAACTCTTTCATTGCCAACAATGTATGCGAGATGCAGCTACCAAAGGAGGCCCAGCATGTCAAGTACATATCTCATGTTGTGGAACATCAGGGTCCCCTCTTGTTTTTAGAAAAATATTTGTTGTAGTGTCCCGGGGGGCCAAAACAGTTAAGGGAACAGTAGTGCCTGTTTAAGAGTGAAAGATCTAATGCAGGGGTCCTCAAACTTTTTAAACAGGGGGCCAGTTCACGGTCCCTCAGACCGTTGGAGGGCCGGACTATAGTTAAAAAAAAAAACTATGAACATACCAGCAACATTCCCCCACATTAGGTGCAGAACACCGAAGGGACGCGCCGCTGGTAAACACTTACCTCCAGCGCTCGTCGTGGCTTCTTCTCTGCTTCTCTGCTCCTCCGCGCTCGGTTGCCATGGGTGCACGCATGGGACGTCAGTGACGTCGCTGCGTGCGCCTGCTCCCGGCGGTCCCCTCGTTTTTAAAGTAAATGCGTGCCGCAGGGACTTCACAGAGGCATCCTTGTGTTCCGAAAGCACCTTTCGGAACACATGGATGTCCTGAGGCAAAAACATCCGGCGGGCCGGGTAAATGCGCTCCGCGGGCCGTAGTTTGAGGACCCCTGATCTAATGCAACGTTAACTTTTTTATACAGTTATATCAACCATCAGCGTATTTACCCATCAATCTGCAAATTCATTACCGACAGAATCCATGACCGTGGAATGTACCCTGAAGCAAAAACAAAGGTTATTATCTCAGTGAATTGTTTGCCCATTTCCGTGCATTTTAATTTGTGATTGTGGGTACTTTGTAAATATCACTATGCTCAGGGTAGTCCATAACTAATGATGAAGGAGCAGCTTTGAACCACAGCAATTTGCACAGAAGCTAGCATAGAAACCTATACTAGGAAACACAATAAGGAAAACATCTTCACAAAGTATCTACCCTTTAACACACATTGGGATATTAGAAGATAATGTGCACTTTAATACCCTGTATGGCCCTAAAATCAGTGTGGGATTATAAAGACTTTAAAAGGTGTGTGTGAACAACTTAAAACAGAAACCTTACCGAGGAAAAAGTACACAACAGCATAGTTCCGAACCAGATACAGTGACTGGATACAGCTGTGCTTTATAAGCAGGGGTAGACAACGTCTAAAGCGCAAATACTTGAATTGCTTCAAAAGAAAAGATTTAGGAAAATCCATTAATCAAATTCTCTTTAACTGCCATATTGTACTTTATTTTGAGATAAGTAAAGTGTAAGTAGCAACACAATGTATAAGAATATTCTATAGAGTCATTCAACTTCAAGAAAAACAAAAACAAAAGTATGGCCCCTTTTAACACAAACCTGCAGTCCTTTGATCCCAGAGAAACATTGGCACAATGCATCATTATATTTTATGAACTATTTGTGTACCGGTTTAAAGTAAAGCCCTCTGTAATGTTTTATAATTACCTGTATAGGCGGGAAGGGAACGTAGTTCATATTGTGCACAAAGTACAGCAGGCTGTAGCTATAACCAAGGAAAGCTCCGGCAAGCAACAAGAAGAAGTTATGCTCATTAAGACAGCTTGATGGGATCGCATTTTCATCCAGACTGGAGAACAAAATATATACACAACAGGTAGAGGAGGTAAGAGGCGTAACATCATAACACAAAGTCAAATCAAATATTTTGTCAAGGAGACTCAGTTTTGTGTTTTTTTAAAGATTTTTTTTTATTTCTCATTTCTAAGAATTTATTTTAATCAGGAACGTATTTTGAAAACGAAGCCCTTAAAAGTATAACCATACAACTACTTATTAAAAATGACAGAAAGACAAAATATTTCATACGCTGTGGAAAGGGAGGGACTCTGGGGGAGACATTATTGACCTTCGCAATGCTCTCATGGAACACCTTCACTTACCTAGACGCAGATGTGCATGGAGCAACCAGAAGCCAGAAGTGTCGATTTGAGAGGACTGAACAACACCAGAAGACCATCACCCCCATAGCAGCATGAATCAAGGAATGGAGAACACGCTGTGGAAGTAGTATTTGTCTAATAAGGGATATTCGAGAGCAGGGGATGAAAGGAACCACTAGGAACAAAAGGAATGAGGGTCAGATGGTTAAAAAATATATATATATATATATATAAAAAAAATGTCCATACATTTTTTGTATTATTAGTTACAGGAAAATGGCAACTTAGTCTTCCTTGCCACTCAAACATTTTAAAACAGATCGTTTTAATATGGCCCACTCACAGTTGCATGTATCTTCCCTTTGAAACCCTCAAATCATTGACCTTTAAATCGCTATTAAAATATTGCCAATAAACCGACTTTTCTTAAAGCCAGCATTAACTCCTCCATTACGCACCCAAAACCAGGAAATACTGGTAATGTTATTTGCTCTGAATTTGAATTGCGACATTAGACATAAAGATGACAGAGACGGAACACTTAAATTGATTGAGCAAATGTCTGTATCAACTCTGTCTATTATAACTCTGATTTATTAAAAACGTACTTTGCTACAGATGTTTTAACAGCATATTGTTATTGTTCTATGTCGCAAAAACATGGCTCACCTGTGAAGAACTCCACATTGAAGACACAGTGAATCCCCAATACTACGCAAAGCAACAGAACGCAGAAACATGTGTAAGGGCTCCTAAATTCACCAATGGACGCTGTATGGTAAAACATCAAAGGTCAATCTAGTTGTAACACTTATATTAAAGATTTTTATTTTTTGCATTGTTGATAAAGAACAGATTATGTTTCACGTGATTTTAAGCCCTGGAATCGCTCACCTGTGAACCAATCTATTGGATGTAAGAGTTGTATCTTGCTTAGGGTGATGAAAACCATGCAGATCACAGGCAGCAGCAGAACGGTCCACGCGAAGCTCACAGCTAATCTCCATTTCAGTACCTGCAACAAGAGTGGTTTCCCCTATTGAGAAGAATAAAGCTACACAGTGACGGGCATACGGGAGCCAACATATAAATAAAGTAACAATTACAGATACGGCTCAGGGCTGATCACTAAAACCACAATATATCACGGGACCTTTAATTCAATGTCAGCCGGCATTCAAAAAGTTACTATATATTCACTTATATTGAAAAATATATTTGACATTCATCATCCCTGCTAACAAATAAGGCGGGGTGGGGCTGACTTCTATCCATAGACTGATATGATTAGTAGTAATTTACAATCGTATTTATTGGATTTGGATATCGCCATCATATCTGCAGCAGTGTACAATGGGGTTGGCTCACCTTAGTTACTAAATACAAACAGGCACCAACTGTAGCAGCAGATTATGACTTTAATGATCTGTAGGTGTCAGAACGGCAGTGAGGCGCATGAGGTACACAGGGTGTTTACATACATCTCCCCTCGGAAAGCGAGGCGCACCCGGCGAGAAGCTCACCCCACAGCCGCTTTGGGAAAAGGTGGTGCAGCTGACACCCCATTACCTGTATCTCCCGGAGCGCTTTCATCTTCTTACCGCTTCACCATTCAAACAACCAGCGCGGCATGACAAGAAGGACCCCTCCGTCTAGGCTGGCCTTGACCATGCCTGACCAGGATTGACAGACAGGCCCCATGGGCTGCCCGTGTGCTGCCTGTCTTGAATGCCATTCAAATACAAATGTTATACTGGAATAGCATAAAAATGCTCTGAGTGCAGTGCTGGCATAATGTTTATATAATGTATGTATATATAGGCCACCTTTAAACAATAATAATAATAAAACGTTCATTGGCCTTTACAGACACTAGGGCACCCTTCTTTTGCCTGTCAGCATTGTAACAACTGGGAGCTTTGCAAAGGGCTGCCCAACCAATGCCTGTCGGAATGTGAGGGGTCCTCACAGTGATATAGGTGATTACCTGTTAGCTTGTTTCATTATTTGGGTGTAATAAGTGGACATGAAAATAAGGAAGTTGTGAAGTGAATAACAAAAGGTTGGGAGTGATTTAATATACATTATTTAGGTTATTGTCAATTAATAGAAAGTTGCTGATGTGAATCCACAAGTGTATCGGTTGGAAAAGCTTTTCAAGCCATGGTGTAGCAGCCAATGTGACGCAGGAGCAGACGCTGATAGGTCGTTGCCATATACATTGAAAATACTTAGAGGTGTGTCGTTTTATGGGATTAAGCCTTCAGAAGAAAAAAGTCCCGAACAAAAGGGACACTCTCCGCTTTCATATGCATTAAAGTGAATACGATGGCTGAATTTAACGATTGTGTCCTGAAAGTATTCTACGATGAGGAGCCTTTATTCTTCATAAACTCCAGGGTACCATGCAGCCTTATTAGTGAACAATGCATATTAAAAAAAACGCCGTACCTTTAGAAGAAGCTGCAGCTTGAAGCAGCCAATCGCTGGTAGTCAAGTGCTTACATTGAAGTCAATGGAAGCACCCATGGAGCACTCGCTGAGCCAGCGATGGAGCGGTAAGTACACTAGATGGTTGGGTTCTGCTGGACACATCTCACTCAAGCATACCTGGGAACTCTCCTGTTTTCTCAGCGGGATCTCCTACCCACATCCCCCAAGGGGACCACAAGGTAGCAGGCGCCAGAAATTTCCCAGGTATGCCCACACACCTAGGAACTTTGCAATAGGGAAAAAGTCAAATGAACATGGGTGGTTTTGCAAAATCCATCAACGCATTGCAAGGGCAATCATGCATTAAAATGTCATAAATCCTATCATGTTCAGCTGGTAACCGCTGATCTGGATTTTAGTAACAAACTCAAGATGTGATCATTCTCTAGTTGTTACCTGATAATGATCACTCGGGAGTACTTGGTCCAATTTGTCTTCTTCACCTCAACCAAGCCTGCAACAGACGCTCAGTGTCGTTCTACAATTTCTGTGATCCTCCGTAAGAACATCATCAGGTCGACCACACCGATTGTAACCATTATTAACCTTAAAGCACTTATTTTTACTCCTTAAGAACTACTGCCAGTTTATATTCGACACCCAATAGATCCAGCGTGCTTGAGGCAGTGGTCAGTATTATTGGCCTGAATGCCTTTTCATTGTCCAAAGGGTTGATAAACAAATACTGGGTAAAGTACCAGACAACAATGTAAACAAAACCTATTCTGGATGTTACTGATGATTATATAAACATATATGTAGAGTGTAGAGTGATAAATGCTGTGATACAATTTGTCAACAGTAATGTTACAGCAGTTGAGAACGTATTACGATCCTGGTGTTCATGTCTGGTTCAATGTAACATAGACTAGATTCAAGCTGGTGTCAAGTTCAAAATGAGGAAGAGCAAATGGGGCTTTAAATAACGCTCTGTCACTGAGTTCGACCTCAGGGTCAGCCTCTGATCTTTCGTGGGACACAAATAGAAACTGGATTCACATCTGGGGTTTTTCCTGGCAAACCAAATTAAACACGACTTAAGAATTCAAGAGAACATCTGCTTGCCTCCAGGCTCCTCTGGATCATTTCTAAACTCAATAATGAAGAGACCTAGCGTGGGTTTGAGAAAATGATTTTAATATACATAGAGTTCAAGAAGGATTACCATTACAACCCAAAATGAAAGGCCAAGGACTCCTAGATTCAATAGACATGCCAAGTGAAGCCCCTTGAATACAATTTGCCCCCCAAAGATGGTATCTGACCAGTGACGTATCTGGCTGAAGAAAGCATGATATTTAGTGTTTGATGTGTATTTCACTGGCACCTTTCCAAAGGCTCATATACTTTTTTTAAACCGTGGCTTGTCAAAACTTTTGTACTTTAATTATTGATTTGCAAAAATATTTTTCAAATAAAAATTAACTGCTAAAACTTAAAAATAGGGACTTTTTCAACAGGAATATTACCACCACACACTTTGGAGCCGTAGACGTACTAGTTAGTAAAAACAATACAATGCAACAGAGCTATATAGAGATCAATACACTCGTCCAAAGCATTTCGCCTCTTAAAATACCAATTCATCCAAGGGTCAGTTAGTTTTTTTTCTATACATCAGTGGAACAAACTGTGCCTGACTGGCATTGACGAGGCGGCCCTGGCACCTTTGCCCGCGTGACACGTGATGATGTCAGTGGGTCCAGCAGCTGCACATGCATGGTTGCATGTTAGGCTTTTCTGCTCACATACCATGTGGCCGGACATATCCAACCGGCGGCCGCACGCTGCAGTACGCAGGTGAGTATGGGGCACTGTCAGCCAGGAGCCCACCGGGAATTTGCCAGTTGGCCTTAATTTTGGTAAGGTTTATGAGTCTAAGATGGTTTTACTCAATCCAGGACCAAGGATGCATTCATTGCAAATTACAATTGGGACATAAAGAAGCACATAGGCTGTATATACCACTGCCTATGTTAGGGTTGCAGAATTGAATCTTCGCAGTTGGCCGCTCCAAGGGTCTATATATATATTTGGGGCAAATGCTGTACGGGTCAAATTTTAAAAAATACACAAAAACATAAATGGGATATGTTTAGTAGCATCTAATATGAACTGAGGAAACAAATAAAATTCCCCCAGAGATCATGTCTGATCCCGCACCATTCCATAATATGCTTTTTGTATGCTACCATCAGTTACGGGTGAAGTGTTATTAGATATCAACGAAACCTTCTTTCTGTCTACGATAACTTGGGATGCACTTGAGCTGGACGTGTCCCTAGAATTCCTCTTGTAGTTGTTCTGTAAGTTTACCGGGATGGATGTGATGGTCTGTACTGAACGGCTTGTAACTTTCTTGCCATCCTCCATGGACTTCTTTAGCATTAAATTAACTTTCTCCAAATCCTCTTTCTCTCTCTGGCTTTCTTGCAGGCTCTGGGATATCCGGTTAGTTTCTTTGAGGAGATCCTGTACTTTAGCTTCTAAACTCCGAACCTGCTCCTGCAGACCTGCCTTCTGCTCCTGGCACTGAGCGATGATTGGGATCATTTCTCGGAGCTGCACAGAGAGCATGTTGTTATCCTCTCGCAGACGGGAGCACTGATCCTCATTCTCGTGTAGCTCTTTAATTATATCTTTGGTCATCTTGCCTTTGAACCTTGGATTGCCCTCGAGACCTAACTCCGTGCGTAATTTCTTCACTGTTCTGTGCAAACCTTTACTTTCACTGGTCGCTTCTTTCAACTGTTTTTTCAGATCTTGAATGTGGCTTCTGGTGGTGGCTTCAAGATGCTTCAGTTTATCTCTGGCAGATTCTTCTCTGCGAAATGCATCATCTCTCTCTTTTTGGCATTTCTGAATGAACCTGCTTACTTCGTATGATGACATGTACGGTTTAAGTAAAGGACACATGGGAAGATCAGAAAGGCTCACTGTGGAAGAAGAGGTTCTGAAAGAGAAATAAAATATTACATTTTATCACTAACCCTATAGCCATCTTATTTAAAATGTGATGTCATAAAAGTCCCTTTAAGTGTAATGGTCAGGTGTCCCAATACTTTTGTCCAAATAGTGCATCTATAAACTACATGATTTATTTGTAATTTTAATCTCTTAAACCCATTGAAAACAATGCATTTTGAGCCCGTACATGTATGGGCTTTGTCATTAAGAGGTTAAGAGATATCCCTGCATTCTGTTTCTTGTATTATTGAATACACTGATCTGTAAAATGTCTGCACTGGAAATTAATCATTTTAAAATACAAAAAGTAATTATTTCTTATTTTGCGACAGGATTGGTACACATATCTCACGTAAAACAAAAAAAAAAATGCTTATTATACAATTATTTCTTGATTTTACAGATTGTATAAATATACGTATTTAAATTATTTTACAGAACCACATTCATAATTATAAAATCCATCAAATACAAACTAATATTATATCAAACAATTTACGAATAAATCTTTGCAGGGAACACATTTTAAAGAATATGAAAAATGAATCACCATAATGTTCTTGGCATCTTACCTGGTACCTGGTGAATTCATATCGTAGCGCTTTGCACAATTCCCGTTCTTCCTGCTGGTGTTGGAGTCTGCTAGCTAATTAATTACACCAAAAGTACCAGAGCGGTGAAACTTCATCTATCCCGATATCATCATTTACAGGGCGTGGGTAGAGTTACGGCCATTAACTAAGGTGACGCCTGCTTGGTTACAGGAGATGCTCTTCAGAAACTATATTCATGTCTTTACTAATTGATGGAAACATTACATCCTAATAGATGTCACAGCCTAGGATTACCATACGCTTGTTTCTTGGAGCCGCATCACGCTGCGATGACCACTGCCGGTCATACGTATTACACATCGCTCCTGCTTTTTTGTGTGAATATGGGAAAGTTTTAAATAAAAAGCTTTAAATGTTTATGTATTTCTATAACACCATCTCTAAAGCTCTCCAAACGTTCCAATGTAACATCGAAGAGAAGAATAAGAAAATGTCATATCAGAGGAAGCTGATATGAAAGCAGCGATGTAAACGCAACACCTAAAGGTTACAACGTGTTTTCACAGTAAGCCTATGTTGGATATGCATCACATGGACAAAAGTATTGGGACATACCGCTTAATTATTGAATTCAGGTGTTTCAATCAGACCCATTGCCACAGGTGTATAAAATCAAGCACCTAGCCCCGCAGTCTGCATTTATAAACTTATTTGAAAAAAATGGGTTGTTCTGAAGAGTTCAGTGGATTCACGTGTGATACTGTGATGGGAAGCCACCTTTACAATAAATTAGTTTGTGAAATTTCATCCCTGCTGTACATTTCACGGTCAGTGGTAACCTCTTGCTTCCAGAGATGGGAAATCCTGATGTTTCAGCATACAAAGACATTTTGGACAATGTTATGCTTCCAACTTTGTGGGAACAGTTTGGGGAAGACCCCTTTTCCCAGGAGGAGTCGGCGTATTAAGAGCCATCCTACTACTGCTAAGTGTCAGCATAATGCCTTTACATGAAACCTGTGTTTTTTGTGTCTTAACGTTGAAACAGCGATGGCCCTGTAGCTTACATTTTCAGGATTTATGGTCTTAGCACAAGGAGGATTGGTTCTTCTATTTGTATTAAATGAGAATATTGGAATTCAAATTCAATCCGACAGTCATTACACCAGATGAGCCATGATGTACGTGATTTGTATAAGACTGTGTTAAGATAGAAGGTATTGGACCTGAAGAAGAGGAAAACAGCCAGCACCAAAAGGCAACTGAACTTTAAGTGAAGTTTGTGAAGTTAACCACCCGAGGAACGTAAAGAGAAAATGCAGAGGTATGCTTTGCTTATAGGGGTAAAGAGTGGGAGCTATAATGCACGTAAATTGGAAGCCCACACAAAATACTCAGTGTCTCAAAACAAAGTTCTCAACCATTTTTATTTTAAGAAGTCAACACAGAACTTCAACATGATTTCTTTTAGATACCTGTACACTTGACGTTTGTTCAATTGATGAGCAAAGACCTTAAAAGTCAGCTGAGTATTAATACAGAAGACATGTTGACCTGGGTGCCAAATGATCATTTGGCTTGGCATGATTTTTTTTGGCCACCATGGCAGATAAGCTGAATCAAGCAATAAAGTATCAATCATTCAAATAGTTTGTACTTACAAAGCCAGGGATGAAGAGGCTTTGTCACACATGCACAAAAACAAATTCTTTCCACAATCCCCCTGGTTTACAAGTAGGGAGTTTTAATAGCCTGATTTCCTATAAATATAGCAAATCATGTCAATGTAAGTCAATATTTTTTCCCATATGAGTAAAATTGGTTCTTCAAATTTTGTCTTGCCTTATTTTACTTGAAGAAGCAACACAAATATGTTAAACTTCATGGATTTACATTGTTTTCAAATGTAATTTCAGAGGATCTATGTAAACACATTTTAAGGTTTCCCTTTGAAACGTAAACAAAGTTTTGAGGGGAAAAAAATCCACTTGCTCTAGGGAACAATATATTGTTGCACGGATGTTTGCAACAGAATCCAGCAGACAGCAGGACATCTTTACTATCTACAAACGTAGACTCTATCGAACGTGAAACGGATGTAGGCACTTCTCTGTACCATGTACACCAACATATAACTGTATAAATAACATAAAAAGCATGTTTAAGTTAATAAATAATTTAAATTCTGTAGGCACGACTGATCACGGATGCAGAAGCAAACTCTCCGAGTGAGTCCCATTCACCAAGCAATTATGAGGATTGTCTTCAGTTTTATGCAGTCCCAACACCCAAGGGAAGCAAGCTGGTACCTAGAAAAGAATCAAAACGGTTTGCTTTTTAGTTTTTTTTTAGCAGTTTTAGTCAATTTCAGATACATTAGGTATGAGACTGCTTTGCTCAGAGAGAACATCTCAACAAAATGTTTAAGGAGAGGTCTAAACAAAATCTGACATAACCAATGAAATAATTATGGACATATCGCATCACTTCTTGAAGCAATGACTTCACTTGCTTATCACGGTGACCTTTAAAATAGAATGTATTATCTACTGGGATTCATGAAGACGCCATAGAAAAATAAATTATAATTGGCAAAAGGAACACAGAGGTGTAGAAATAACGTATTCCGCTTATCAAGAATTCCCTTTCTTTGCCGATCTCCTATTTCTAATACCTCGGTGAGATTCCTTATTTCGACTAACACTGGACAGTAAACCTTGAAAAGACCTCCTCATTCCTAACTTTTATAGGGTTTTCCTGCCCTTCCTGCTGGAGTGTTTTTAATTAATGAACATACCTAATTTTGTACAGCCGGGGAAGATGTTTTAGAAATGCCTTTAGCAAGATCCTATTATTGTCTGCAAAACAAATGGGGCTCAAGGGGAAACATAACATCTTATAATTTTTGTCTTTACCCTTTGTCAGCGGCTCCGTGCTATTCCTTTTGTTGCATTAAGAGACGTCTCCGTTCGTGTCACGTGGTCCTTCTCAGGAGGGTCAAAGAAATATTCCTGGGGAACAAAGAATATATACATATGCATTTGGAATAAAACAGTAATGCAGTGATATGTTTTGGCCATTGGTTATTTCTGGGGGTGTTCTTTGGACAGGGCTATGTAGGGGTGGTTGTTTGTACTGACATTATACATTATATTTCTAGATCATTAGATATTCAGTTCTTATTTTACAATATAAAAATAAATTATATAAATATATAATTTATATATATATAAAATATATTATTTCTACATGATGTATTATATGTAACCCATCATGTGATGTATATGGCAAGTTTAGTAGTAGTTTTAACAATTTAATAATACAGACAGCATGATTAAATCCCTAGTTTTTGGAAAAGTGAGATGCTCTGCCTGAGAGCTTTTTTTTCATATTTCTAAATCTGGATATGCTCAAACCTGACATTAACACTAAATTTATAAGAACTGTCTGTTGGTAGATCACTAAGACATAAGACTTACCCCAAAGCCAACAGCTAGGAGAACATGAAGTAGCAAGATGGTCACTAGTGTAGTGATGGCAACCTTGCGGTTATCTTCACGCACAGCTGGCCAGAAAGTGAGCATGAGGACGGACCCAGAAAGGCACATTGCCAGAGCCATAAGGACCCAGCGTAGTATCTCTGAGTGGATAATCCACAACACCTAAACAGAGGGAAAGCAATTTAGACGCTCATACTTACAAGAGAGAGAAACAGAGGTTATAGCCAGAAAGAAGAGGCTCATCCAGAAGCAAGTGTAAAAAACTCTAAAGGGGAAATTATAAATTCATTGGAGTCATCGAGTCATGAACAAAAGTGGGGTGACATAACGGTCTCCCCACCCACACCTCTGTATCTTTGCCTGGTTAAAATGCAGGGGTTTTTTTTGTGTATCTTACGTACTAGTTTCTCGGCTTAGGGGACCCTGGCATTGGAGACACTCACAGATGTGGGGATGAAGATGAAGAGAGAATATCCATAAACGCACACAATTTCCAGGAAGGAGTAGGACACCATGCTCATCACTTTGCTGTGTCTCCATGATAGGAAGCCCCAGACAGCCAATGGCACCAGCCAGGCATAGGCATAAATTGCAGTGGCAGCAATAGACACTGCAACAGACAAACAGAGACCCGCTGTGTGACTTGGGACAGAGGAATTTCCGGATAGATGGCCGCTAAGAACATAGCGAGGGTGAATTTGCTGGTCAACATACACACTGGATATATGGAAACCAGCATCAGCAGATATTCAGCTGCAGGATCAGGCACATCTTGCAAGAAATTAATCGGGTACCCCCAAAAAGCCACTCTAAAGGGAGGTTCAATAGATTATACATTTTAAAAGTATTTCCAGTTTTGAGATGTCGTACTATGCATTTATCTATCTATTCAAAATGAATGGATCTTATTCTATTATAGTTACTAAAAGGAGTTAAACAATTTTAGGACGCCTCTCGTTCTGGGGCATTAGCTGTGAAAATAAATCACAGCATCAGTTATCTGAAATCAGTATCCTGGTAATACTTTCCTGAAAGAACTTCATTTGGGGGCCGGCTATCAAGATGATCAGCAAGGCAATTCATCCTCTTTTTAACTTTTTTTTTAAATTCAAAGAATTAATGCAAGAGTTTTAAGCAGTTATTTCATTTGCTTGACCTTCTCTAGGTTCCTGTATGTAGTATGTTTTTGATGCAGCCTTTTATTTTATTATTGTTACCAAGGACCAACCATTCCACCCCAAGTGAGTCCATGTTCAGGTGTGCTCTACATGTATTTCTGGGCTGTGCCTTTTAAGAGTGATTAGTCTGGGCTTGCCGCTGGCAACGGTTGTGCCAGAATTTAATTGTTTCAGCTATTACCATTTAATTTTAGAAATCACTCACCTTTCCTAAACTCAGGAACGTAGTGATATTGCGGCTCGCCACGGTGCAGAAAGAAGTTGGACAGGTTCCCACTAATGGTTATTGTGAAAACAAGAGTGGCACAAATCCAGAAGGGACCTTAAGAAAAAAAAACCAGTTATGTTAGCTTTAAAGTTTTTGTTTTACTATGACAAGGTGCTGATGTTCATTCATCGGCCTGTAGAAAAGGAATCAGCTCAAGATGTGTTGATGTGAACAATATTCCCAGAGATGGTATCGTATAAAGAGACAGGAATATGCAACCACTGAAACAAGCTACACAAGCTGGATACTTTACATCATAAGGCAGGGGCGTCCAACCTGCGGCCCTCCAGCTGCTGCAAGACTACATCTCCCATCCTCCTCAGCCAGCCCCTTAGCTGAAAGGGCATTATGGGAGATGTAGCCCTGCAGCAGCTGGAGGGCCACAGGTTGGACGCCCCTGTCATAAGTCAAGATTTTCCATTCCATGTGGAGGGAGCCAAAAAAGAACTTCATCACTCACCATACAGATCTGGATTGCTTCGCACATATAACCTTACAAAGTTGCGTCCGGGTATCGGTAGAACAGAACCTTTTATCCGATCCAGGACCTGTTTAAACGTAAAATTAAGAAAAAAAACAGAGAATCAAGTCAAGTGGATTATGAAGTTTCAGAAAACAGGGAATAATATTAAAGAAATGAACTGGTTTGAACCTCATTGGAATCCTACATTTTGGCCACATTAAACTTAATTGGCAGATATCATGAAACTTTAATAGTTCCTTTTATTTCTAAGAGCCTCAAACATTTCTACCAGCAGGTGATCCCTGTATGCAATTCTGATGGAGTCAACAATTCAGCCATACTTGTGTTGGGGGAAAAAGGCTCCTGAACTGACTGCAGCAAATGCACCGTGTTCACTCAACCATATTATATCCCTTTGTGTTGCAATGTAGTGCTGCCTAGTACACAACAGTGTGGTTACCATATAAAACAAATCAGTTGTTCAGGTCCATTGAAAGACACCGACACATTGAGCTTGTCAGTGCATGCACTGAACCCTAAAAACCTACATCCACCCCCCTGATAGTATATATTCCAATTTACCTGATAAGTGTCAATATCAAAGAATGTTTGATAATAATCAAATGTCCAGAAGGGGGCCAACTTCTTCTGTCCAGCAAGCAGCTGTAGATAAAATAAATGTTTATATAATGTTCTAAATGTTCTAGATTTCACCTTATGTAAAACATAGGGTGAAAATCACTGGCAGTTTCAAGTGGGAAACATAGAAATCAAGCCAGCAGTACGAATACAAACATCAATATTAATCTCTAAATCTCTAAGGTATGTGAACCAAAAACAAAGCCATGCATCAAACCTAAATATTCTGGATTAAATTCAAGTGATCCAGTCTATTTATGAACCTTATCAATACTCTCAGCTACAGTGCATCGTTTCAACAAAACAGCCATAGAGCATAGATACGTATCTGAAGTAAATCCACATGTGATGACGTGGCCAACAGGTGTTTAACTCTGAAGGATCACTCTGTGAGCTGCACTGCTTGATCCCGGGCTGCCGTACCTTTCTAGAGGTCATGGAATAACTTCCATCATTCTCTAGCAGTCCGTGCTCACACATGAATATACAAGCATGGTAGATGCAGATCAACAGCAGCTCTTAATTGCCTGTTGGCTATTCTTGCTGCCTCTGTCACGGGGCACAGATGACTGCCCAAACACTGCTAGACTACTGATAAACTTCTGTGTTGAACCAACCTCTGTCTTGTCAGAGTCTTCATTTCCCAGCGAATCATCTTCCTCCCCAGACCCGCGGCGCTGTCTGTATCCCCCGGCCTCCTCGGCGTCTCCGATGCTCACGGTGGTGGCGTCAGGATTCGCAGCCAGCAAATTAGCTGCGTCGTCAAACTCTGAAATACAGATGAAGCATGAGCAGGCGCCACGTGTGCAACTACATATAAGCAGCGACACAACCTTGCTTTTATTCATGCAATTAGAAATTGTATTCGTTCAAAGGATTATCTCTCCAGTTTAATAATAAAAGAAAGTTGAAAACGCCCCAAGAACAACAACCAAGGGCTCTTCTCCACCGCTCCCTATTATTGATCACATCATATTACACTACCTGATGTCATTTCTTTGTTATCCGTCCAACTGTTGGTTCATGAGTTAATGTGTCTCCGTATTGAAAGTTCATGAGTTAATGCGTCTCGGTATTGAAAGTTCCCTGTTAAAATATCCTGGAAAATTATTTTACTCTCTAATGTATATATGAACCTACCGAGTTCATATCCTCTGCATGATCTGATGACGTCGTAACAGAAAATATATACCAGATGTCACAACACTGAGAAACGTCATCATCTATTTGTATACCCGAGAACTTTATAACTGAGCTGCCAACAACAAACACTCAAATCCTATTCTGTCCATGGTCTTCTCTTATATTCAGGATATCCTCATACCTGAACCACGCATGTGCAGAGAGACAGTTTAATGTCCTTTAAAGAATCACCTTGGAATTTTAGATCATCAGTGGTTGCCATTTATCCCCTGTATAAGAGCCTCTTCATTCACAAATCCTAAAAAAAAATGTTAAAAAAAAATATACAAAGCATTAGACATAAACTTCAAATTTTATGAAATAATTGTAGAGTTTAATTCTGAACCCAAGTGGAAGCAAGTTAATGTCTCTGAGCCACGTCCTGGTGGTCCCCTACACTGCAATTCTGTATTCAAGAAAGGATTTCTCCTATGATATATTAGAGTTGCCAACAATTCTGAGTTTGCATCGGCAGTCGTAATAATCTGGCTTGATAAAAAAAAAATAATACTAATATCATGATTTTTGGCACGACTAAAATTAAAGGGAGGGCATTCATAAAAAATATGTTCACAGAAAAAAAAAGATGGAAGAATCTCCTCCCTTGAGAAAAGTAACAGCGTTTTACTGAATTGTCTGGTAGGAGCTCTTTTTGCTGATGTTCGGCGGTATGCTGGGTTATGTACCTTTTATTTATACACATATTAAACATTAAAATTAACTTTGACAGAGCTGCATGTTTCTCTGGTAGACATGTCATCCGTGCATGCATGCATTCATTCATTGGTACCTTTCTAGCAGTAACTATGGTAGCAGCTTCCCATACCAAGGGGTTTATTCACTTAACAGAGGTTTGTAGGAAAGTTGTGATTCCAACTCTGTAACTTTACTATACATTTTAAATCATTATTAGTGATTTACTTGTTATGATTGCTCTATGCATTATGCCAGAGATTACCCTACATAATGCAGAATGCACTTGAGTTGAAACCATAACTTTCCTATAGATCAGGGCCGTCCAACCTGCGGCCCTCCAGCTGCTGCAGGACTACATCTCCCATCCTCCTCAGCCAGCCCCCTAGCTTAGCATTATGGGAAATGTGGTCCTGCAGCTATAGATTCTCCTGTCAGCCCCTGCTTTAGGGAATAAATCCAAAGAGGCTAAAGTATGATGTCATAGGCTGGACATGGTGCAATAATGTATTGTAGGCAGATTCACAGGGGACATCACGCACCCAGCAGTGTACTGGGATTTGGGCATATAAAGCTGAATGGGCAACAAGACTAATAGGAAAGGCTTTGCCTGCCATCACCGGATCAATGTAGACTCTTTAGAACATGAAGGAGTCACTTCTAAACTACACAACCAAAACCCTTAGAGTTTCCATTCATGCACATCGCTGGAGCTCTCTACAGAATGTGGATGGCACCATCTGAATGTTTCTTTATGATATATGATGTGCTGTGCTGTGCCGTGCCGTGCCGTGCCGTGCCTGCCATCACCCCCAGTACTAGGACCCCAATTTATAAGTAGAGATCAGCGGCCCATCAATCTGTCAATGGGTTAATATAGACTTATTACAATTATACCCCAGAAATGGTGCACACATTATATATATATATATATATATATATATATATAAAGCTGAGCACCAGTCCCGGTATATTTCCCCCGGTAACACACAGACAGTCACCATAATACTCACGCAGACACGCAGACCTGGGTGACGTGACTCTAGGGCGTTGTTGCCGGAAGTCTGGCTCAGTGATGATCACGTGACTTCTTACCATCCAATCACAGCGTTCGGGATGCTGACGAGCGCCTAGCCCCCGTTCCTACGACCATTCACCTGTTGCGTAGCTGCTGCTTCTCACATATCCCCGGCTGGTGTCTATTAAGGCTTAATGCTGCCATTGTATATTATGATATACATAATATATATTATACTGACACTGCTTTCCTCTGGACCCCATGCAATAAACAGGGTGATGTGCTCAAGTTACGCCTCTCTCTCTAAAAAAAAAAAAAGATTCTTCTTACTTGAACAATGATTTGAAACGTTGAGATCTAATTATTCTCCAACCAAGTGACGCAAATGATTACCATAACCCCCATAAACCAAATAAATATGAGTGCAAAAATCTGAGAGGGTGGTAGATAAATGGAACAGCCTCCCTGCAGAAGTGGTAGAGGTAAACACAGAGAATGTAAAAATGCATGGGGTGGACATATGGCTACCCAGATTCTAAAACAAGTATGTTTCACGTGAAATGTCTATGGTAACCAGAAGCCAGCTGTCTGCGCCCGCGTGATCTGTCGGCACGGGTGCATGCGGTTGCCCTCCTTTGTGTTCCTGCTTGGAAGTGTTATGAAAGCAGAATATATTCTGGAACCCAACATACCAGGAATTAGAAACGTATCCGCGGAATGTAAATTACAGATTGGTTTTACCATTCTGACCCTGTTACGGCTGTGGTTACCATTCAGGTTATTCAGCTGGGGGGGGGGGGTGTGTGTGTGACATCTTTCATGTGTTTATTGGGGATTTTTCAAAATCCTGGAAGGTAAAATATGTTTTTTCGCTTGTGACGGAGGATCAGGGTAACGCAGAATGGTCTGTATGGTAACTATATATTTATATACGGTATAGTATTATATATATATATATATATATATAGGCAGGTACTAGAATGGATACAGCACTTTCAGACTTATGAAAGAATGCATGCGCACTCCTCGTCAAAGCGCACCAACACTATAATCACTGTCAGCTCCTGCACATTTCCAGAAGGGGTCTGAGCCCCCCGTGGACACACAGAAAGCCCTCCTATTAATTTCAGTGCGAGTGCTTCCTTGCCATTGGGTGCTTCAACCAGTCAAAAGTCCTGCAAAAAGGTCCAATGGAAGAGGTGATGTGCTGCAGCTTCTCCTAAAGTGTACTTTTTTTCAGACTCATGAAAGAATGCACAGTATAAAGTAATTAAATAGGCATTCTTCATTAGTGGGACTGTGTGGGGCATTAGTCCCGTTAAAAAGTTGGCATAAAATATAATTATTTATTGTTTTATATGGCGCCATCGTATTCTGTAGTGCTGTACAACAGGAAACACAAGCAGGCTACTTGGTTTACTTACAGAAAGAGGTGGGTTATCAGGCAGATCATCATCTCATCCAGAGCATTGAGTAGCTCATCTACTATGAAAAGAAAGCCTGAAGAGGAGATAATTCAACATTCAGCCTAGGAGGACACGACCATTTAAACGGTCCCCTAACAGCGTGATATTTAGTCGAGGACTAATAATAAGATATAAGATTTCACGGCATGGAATCGTTTATTATTATTATTGATTGCTTGACATAGCGCCATCATATTCCGCAGTGCTGTACACCGAGTAAACAGGACGTAAGAGATGGTATATAACAATTGGCGTTATGTGATGTTATTGTGCGTCTGAACTGGCATCCGTATGGAGATCCATCTATTCCCACAGTCATTTCACAAGGACAGAGCAAACGCTACTTCTGCAGACTGAGTCACCCTGAAAATTCCGATTCAGTATCTGATAATTATATAAACATATTTTCATTGGGGCAAGGTGGCATCTCATAGGTAATTATTACTGTGCCGTCTCCCTTTTGCTTATACAGCCAGGCCCTGATTGAAGAAGAGATTAAAAAATCCCACAATGTTTATGGTGAATTTTATTATTTTTTAATTGCACGTCCTGTTGTATGCACGTGCTGGCTTCACCCGAACTGAACCTTGGTTTATGTTCTGGAGTGCATTTTGGATTTTGTGAATAAACCCTCTTGAGAAATTTCGGCAACAACCTTAGCCAGGACCACACCGGGGAGGAAAAGGAGCGCTAAATGACGTAGATGCAGCTGCGACAGAGTTGCAGTTTCACCTCACTGACTCCGTGCTGCAGTATATAGGACCAACCCTGATTCAAGAACAGCTTGGATTGCCCTGTATAAAGAATATTTAAATATATGTGATTTCTTTACATATATATGTAATTTCTTGACAATCATCACAATGATGGACTATACGTTATGCAGGGTAATTACAGCCATTTGCAGATTCATTTGCCAGGGATGGCCCCTTATAGCTCTTAGTGAATGCAGGGAGTTGGAATAACAGGTGTCGGGCAAACTTTCTTACCAACTCCTATTTTATTTAATAAACCCCAGAGATTGGCGTACTCCACTTCTAGAGAAGTATATCCCGTGATGGATTTACCTTTGAGACCCCTCTGTGGTTGCATCCAAGTAGAATAATGGCGCTAAGCATAGGCAGAGTGTTTGTGGTAGGGTTAGTTAAGTTGTCCACCACAGACCCCAGTAAATGTCCACCATGACCAGCGTTGGAGCTACCCTTGTTTGTAATACTTGGTCCAGCCTTAGTTTTTTGGGTCCTCTCACTAGATGTATATCTGGCTGTGATGTGGAGGATTTGTTTTATCACAGGTACGTTTCACCATTACAAGACGGGGTGTGCGCTTCATGAAGTATGGTTCTACGCCAAGTAGAGCACCCAGGACGTTTCTGGAAAATATAGTGCTTGCAATTTACGGCTGAGCAGATGGGGGGCAGGGGGTCAAACTAAATGGCTGATCTCTGTGGTATATAGAGCTTGAACTGGTTCTAAGTGTGACCTCAGATGGCCCTTCGAGCATCATTTGGAGCTTCAGCAGCCGGAGTTGGGTCTGGCCAGGCTTTGGCTCAGCTTGTGTCAGGCATTAGCAGACTCGTCAACCTCTATTGCAACCTGTTAACAGAGACAATCAGATTTCAGAGGTTCACAGGATGTTTACGGTATCATTTTATGAGAACATCTATTTATACATGGGCAGGTTCCGTAGGTGTGTCTCTAGCACTACATATTCATTTGTGATGTTTCTCCTAATTTGCACAATATTTTTGAAAGCTGGGAGTAGTGTAATAAATCAAAGAAGACGTTAATTAAATGGAATACATTCAGGTAGTGTTTCTGAGCCCGTGGGAAAAAATACCATCATGGTTCTTAGTTGTTGCTTGGAGAACGTAAACGCCAAAAAAGAATATAGCTAAAGAGGACAGGAACAGGACCTACTAAATGGGATGTTATCCCTCTGCCCTTTAAAATATTTTGCTAGCCATCACCTATATTCTATGTAGCCATTCACTAAACTTAATTAAATGCTTACCTGTGTGTTACCTGATGTACCATGATGTACCTTGCGGAAAAATGATAAGCGGTAGCTAACATAAACTCATTGTGTCTATACTGTGTGATCCCGAGCTTCTAGAAAAAAAGACATTGATGGAAGAAGGAAAGGGAATTTGAGTCCAGAAGAGGAACTTACTCTCTTAAAGACACGCAGTTAGGAGATGTGTTAGTATTATGTAATCAATAACATCACTCTCGTTGATATCTTTGGTTCATGGGCTCTATAGTGTTCCTTTTAATGAGCTTCTGCTTCTGCTTTGATATTTGGAAACCCAGTGATTATGTGATTCCATCCAACACCCCACATGCTACATGGTTGAAAGCTTAGATGTGTTGTTTGATGGTGCTCGAAACCTATTGCCGGTTTTTATGATGGCCAGAACTTCATATTGACTTCCAAAAGATGAAGTCCAGTTACAGACTCTTCGCCTATCCCTGGACCATAGCCAGCTCAAACTAAACAATATATTCCAAATCTTAAGTACTGGACCCCCCCTAAGGTATATGCCTGGAGTCACTGTTTACCGGAGCCACTAGACATATATTTTAAGGTTTTATGAATACTTCCTTCTTTATTTACAACCAGGACAGGAGTAGGACATAAAATGGACTCTGGTACTTTAAGGACAAGCCTAGCTGTAGAAGAAGTGTAACTTGCTGTTGTGTGCATCCAGCAACCAACTACATGCTCCATTCTGGAACAAGCTGCCTGAGAAGCCTGATGGTGTGTGGTCCAGAGTTTTTGTGCCCGATAATCAGTCCTGTCCTGTTTACTTTTAGGCAAAGGGTATTTGGATACTCACCTAGAGTATTTGCTCCCAATTGGCTGTGTTAATAACGTATGGCAAATGCCAAGAGGCAGGTCCCTTCAGTCTGAGGTATCACTTTGTGTTCTAAAGGCTTATGCTGTATTAGTATCTTGTTGACTGATGTCCTGGGCCGGCCCAAGACATAGTGCCGTCTGGGGCGAAGTTTGAAATGATGCCCCCCACTGCCGACGTCACTGCTCATTATCTACCCTTCCTCTCCCTACCTTCTCATTATCTACCCCCTCCCTATTATCTACCCTATCTTCCCCCCTTTTTACTTCACTTACCTTTCAGCAGTCCTGGGGCGAGTCTCCCTGCTCTGCCACGGTGCGCGCTGCTTCACTGCTGAACGCCAGAAATTACGTCACCGAGACCGAGCTAGAGGGCTTGCAGAGGAGAGAGAGGAGCACCGAGCGGGTACTGACAACTTGATAAGTGAAAACCACTCGGCGCCCATCTCTCGCTTAAAAAAAAAAAAGGCTCTTGGGGTGGCAAAGTGCCGCCTCTTCAAAAGTGCCGCCTGGGTCAATTGCCCCACTCAACTCCATGGCAGGGCCTGCCCTGCTGATGTCCCACGGGCAGTAAGGTCTGATACATGCTGAGAGACACATGTCCTCTAACTCTTTCCAGCCTAACCCTTAAAGGAGACAATTTGTAAACCTGGCAGAACCCTCCTCGATAAAATCACAACTTCAAGCTGAGTTGTGAAACACGACCACATCATATAATAGGTCTCAATTAAACGGACTATCGATTTCCCTGTTCTATTTTATACATGGTGGAAATAACATCAGAAATATTTTTTAGCATGTTCACCTTAATTTAAAATTCAAACTGCTTACTCAATGCACACTATCAACGGTGGCACTTAAGTGCTGACTGCCAGTTGTCCTTTTTCAGGTCCTGTAGGAATTGCACCGGCACATGGACCCACATAATGCCATAGTGCCCCAACACCAGTGTAATATGGACAGAACGTTATGGTTATATTGTGTATGTACGGGTGATCTGGTGAAGGAGCCCTAATATTGGTAGGAAAAAAGTTGCTCTCCACAATGCAGAGCTCCACGCTGAAGGCTCGCTATACCCAACCCACATCTTAGTCATCAAAAATGTTACATTTTGGCATTTGACTGTAATTCTTATTCCAACTCGTGTTATTGTTCTAAAAATAACCGGTGTTGTGGTCTGTGCTTTACTCATCTTGCCTTAAGGCTTTCGATCATGCAGTAAATTTGCTAATGACTGTAAACTACTGTTTTCTCTAAATGATTTGAACACAATACCAGACGGATGCAATTAGGCGTCACTTAATGTCTTAATCCTATGCAGTTTGTATGAAGGCCAAACTGAGTAAACGGGCAAAATACGTGAAGAATTGCTGTCTGGAAATCTTTGTTACACCTGAGTTTACTCAAAGCACCTTCATGCAGGCTTACTGAGCAAGAAGACGATGCAGAGGTTGGATAAACATAAAACAACCAGCCAACCAGGCCAAGTTGCCTCAACTATAGTGTCCATTTTGCAGGCAGTTGGAAGCATAGGTTGGGGAGATCCTCTGACCTCCTCTGACCGGCCCAGGGAGGTGAAAGAATAAGCAGCTCCCGCTTTTCCTCCTTGTGATGCTAGCATTGGGAGGTGGCTATTAGGGCCTCCCACCCCACCTACTTGTAGCAGCTACCACCCACGTCATAGGTGCCTCTTGCCACACACCCCAACACAGGTGTAACAATCCGGACACCTGAAATGTTGGGGGTATGCATTTAGTGCTTAGCCAGTCTTTAGTCCATATGATGCTAAAAAAATGGGACCAGGAAGATCTCTGATGACATAAATATGTGTTAATCTACCCCAGATGATTACACAGAGTGCCCCCATTATGCTTGTGTCATAAATCAGGAGTCTCAAAAAGTGTAGCGAGGTAAGGAGTAGAAGAAATAGGATCTTTCATGAGAGACACAGACCAATCAGATACAATAAGTAGTGAGCAGACCTACGCATGAAGTTGCATGTCCTCATTGTCTCATTAAAGAAAATAATATTTGTGCATAAATTACCATGTTGTATACAATAATGTAGGTTACCGCGTCAGGAAAAACTAGCTTTATTTCATTTTGTTCCAATAAAGTTCTTTCATCTCCAGACCTGGGCTGCCATTGTTGTCAGTCGTGTAATATGTTTTGTGCCTTTCCTTGTTTCCCTCAGGCAGTATGATAAGGAGTCGGTCTGTTTGGTAGCTTGGGTAAGATAACAGATCAAGAACTCACACACAAATGATTAATATGCTGCATCCCAGCCACCCCTCACTGCTTTCCTCCTCCACCCTCTCCGCTTCACCACTGTCCTCCGCCACCCTCTCCGCTTCACTGCTGTCCTCCGCCACACTCTCCGCTTCACCGCTCTCCTCTCTCCGTTCACCGCTCTCTCTCGCGCCACCCTCTCCGCTTCACCGCTGTCTCCCGCCACCCTCTCTGCTTCACCGCTTCCTCCACCAACCCCTCTCATGCTTCACCGCTGTCCTCCGCCACCCTCTCCGCTTCACCGCTGTCCTCCGCCACCCTCTCCGCTAAGCCCTGTTATATGACCGTATCTAGGAACTCGCCAGGCTTTGCCCAGAGACTCCGGGTAAAGTGCCGCTTCTCTGCGTCTCCAATCCAGGTTGCATGAGCGGTGTTTAGGCACTCCCCACACCCCGCCCATTTCCCCTCCCACCCCTTACAAATTTAAAGCGTTTGGGGGCTAGCCCCCCCTGTAACATTACTGGTTCCACCCACTGATGGCAACAGTCCGCCCACTGACCTCAACAGGTGCACCCACCGGCATCTCGAATAGGGGGAGCTCTGAGTAGATGGCGCCTAGATGTTACCGGGGATGGATATGATGTAACGGGCTTCATTTTACGAATGCCCTGCGCAGGGTAAATGTTCTGCGTAGGCTTTGCTCATACTCAGTTTCTCTGAACTAGCCCTACCTATAATTACCTAAACAAGGGTGCTTTAGAATGAACCAGCATTATCACTTAACCCCTTAAGGATATTTTAGGCTACAGGAACAGAGCATTTTTATGTTTTTACTATGTCTTTCTTAAATTATATTTTTTTGGGAGGGGGGCAAGTAAGGTTTATAAATTATACAAAGCTACAATAAAGGATAACGAAAATGCCAAAAATATATTCATTAACTTGCCCTGCTTTGGAACCAATATAACCCTATATCATTTTCACTTATTTTAAGTTTTTTCTTATTTTTTTTAACCTAGCTAACTAATTGCTGACCAACTAACTAAAACCCACCCTCACTAACTACACAATATTACCAATTAAGAATATATAAAAACCCTTCAGGGTCAAGTTAAAACAGTTTACTCAGGTTCGAAGAAACTAAAGCGCAACCTTTCCAAGTACCCATATCAGATGATGAAGAACAAAAGAAGAAAACAAACGATAATTTTATCAGAACTAGTCTTAGAGAGATAAAAAATTAAATATACTAAAGATAATCCTTAAATGCTACTAAGTATACTAAAGTTAAATTATTATACCCAAGAATACTAATGTAAGGCATCCGACCGTTTCTGATTCTAACGCATTCCACATCTCAACCGCCCTGCTTAATATTTGCATACAGTGCTGCGGAATATAATACAATAAATAATATAAACATTATAATAATTTATTGTTATTGCTGAATACTTCCCCAAGATTATCTGATTTCTCTCTCACACACACACTCTTTCACTTCAGTTGAAAGAGGGTTACAGGTTTTATGACCTGTATGTGAGCACGTCTTGCAAAATCAGTTTGGTATGCTACTCCAAGTCTTAGGAAATTATGTTTCTGGCTGCGGCGTTTGTTTATAATAGTTGCATAAATATACA
This sequence comes from Spea multiplicata, assembly GCA_009364415.1. Classification (NCBI taxonomy): domain Eukaryota; kingdom Metazoa; phylum Chordata; class Amphibia; order Anura; family Pelobatidae; genus Spea; species Spea multiplicata. The sequence continues at coordinate 58,534 of VKOC01000938.1, read as the reverse complement.
AAAACCACCTTCATTAGGAGGCACCAACCTTTGTTAATACCTTGAAGGAAAAATCCAAAGGGGCAGTTTGCCAGGACAAAGTCAGTTTATCTGCATTGTTTCAATAAAAGATTTCTTAACATGTTCCTTGGTAATCAGTAATTTTGTATATGGATCAGTTTTGGTATCAGCATGCCGCAACTCGATGTCCAGGGGGAGTCCGCCACCCTGCCAGCTCTCCAGAGGCAGACTGGACTATTGGATGGGATATAATGGATCTCCCTCTAGCCAACCAAAAAGGGAGTGCAAGGTCTGTTCCAGTGCTCCTTCACACTGTGTAGTGGTGATTGATGTTGAGAGCTAGTATATGATGTCATATCTCTGAGGTCAGCACTGAATCTGCTTGTACCATAAGGAAGCTCTGATACAAAAAGACCTTGTGCCCCTACCAAGGGACCACCATGTTAAGAAGAAAGAAAGAATGAGAAAGGGGAGAGTATTGAGGGAGAGGGATAAAGAGAAAGGAGAGAGAGATGAAGAGATAATGGCAAGGATAATGAGAAATGGTGAGGATAAGGAGAAAGGGGGATTTTTATGAGAAATGGGGAATATAGAGAGCAAGGGAAGAAATAATGATAAAGGAAAGAGAGAGTATGTTTGTGTATGCTAGGGCAAGTGTATCCAATGGCAAGTAAGCATGTGGCTGCAAGGAGGTCAGAGGAGAATGGGCAGACTGGTTCCACTCGTTACAACCAAGGTACGCAGAATACCATCTCTGGACTCACAACACGTTGAACCTTGAAGCAGATGGGCTACAGCAGCAAAAGACCACAGCGGGTGCCACTCCTGTCAGATAAGAACAGGAAACTGAGGCTACAATTCACACAGAATCACCAAAATTGGACAATAGAAGACTGGAAGAACGTTGCCTGGTCTGATGAGTCTCAATTCCAACTGCGACATTCCGGTGGCAGGGCCAGACATGAAACATCATGAAAGCATGGATCCATCCTAACTTGTATTAATGGTTCAGGCTGGTGGTGGTGTGGGAGACATTTCCTTGGCACACTTTGGGCCCCTTAGTACCAATTGAGCATTGTTTAAATGCGACATATATATATTTATTAATACAGCATGGGTTATTGTCATTTCCATTAACAACGCAAACTACAGCCTCATGTCGTTTGGAAATTTCACAGACATGGCGGAAACATTTCAGAAGTAAGAAGTTACCAGGAAACGAACAGGTCATACATGTTCAGGTACAAACTATTTGTAATATTTCTGAGTATAGCAATCTGGGTAGGGTTTTATAGGAGATTCTTGACTTACACCTCCTCTTACAGAAAGCACATTGATTGTATAATATTTTAGGCAACGTTGTTCCACAAAACATTAATTACACTCTGTAATATGCTAAGCAAATAAACATCAGCCAGTCCGTTATTGTATTCTTTAAATCACATAAAACAACACATATTTTTAGCAGCAACCTATGAGTGTCTGTTTTTCTATTATATGTCAATTAAATGTTTGTGACAACTTTTGACGTGATTAAAGAGGTATTTCTGGGAAGGGTCTGGCAGATCAACAGTAATAGAAATTATGTTTTTAATGCTATGTTAGTCTGAAGAAGAGCACCTTTAAGAAATGCAGGTAGAGGAGCAACATTCTTCACTGGCTGAATGCAGAACACCAATGCAAAGTTCACTGTGCAGTAATGGGAAATATTACATTGAATGTTCTGGCTAATCGTTTGTTCGGATACTAGTGTTACACGGCAATTAAGTGTTCATAGAAAACATTATAAAAATAAAGAAAACTCCACGTAAGTTGATGTTTCCAATTCTTCAAGTGTTGGGTTCAGCAGAGTAGGTGGAACAGCACCTATCAAGGCAGCAGTAGCAGGCTTCTTTTATCAGTTGGATGATCTCGTCTGCCTTTTTTTGTTGCAAGCTATTTGATAGCTCTTGTCTGCTATCATTGTGAAGAGCAGTGTAGAATGTGACCCTGTGGACTACGGTTTACACCCTGTGGTTTCTTCACCAATGTCAGGGTCAATAGGCAGAGTCTCAGGGCCACAAGACGAGAATTGAGAGACTAAGAAAAACCGATACATTAGGTGTGGAGAGCCCGGCTCGCAAGCTTACAGTCTAGAGATACGGATCTAGCTGTCCAAGCTGCCCATCCCAGATACTATAAATGCATCTTGTAAATCAGCTTTAACAATCCTAGCGCTGTCACGCTGTGAGACACAACAGATTCCCCCTATGATTGTGAGAGAAATAATGATCCTGACACGTCGATACTATAAAGATTTTGTCTTCAGTTATGGGACAAAACTGTAAAGGCTGCACGTGAACAGATCTGGGGATAGACCCGATGTTTCTGTTAATGGGTGGTGTAGGACGCAACATGTGAGTCAAACCACGTGTATTAGATGAAGACTTAATATCATAAATGTTATGAGTGCTATGCCGTCAAAGACTTCAAAGTGTATTTACAGTAATAGTTATGTATTCTGATCGTGAGGTCTCACACCCTCCGTTAAGTAGATTTGTACTCAGCCTTTACGACATTCATTTTGATTTTGGGAAGGGGATACGAGGCAAATATCACCGAGCTCTGCTTATCATAGCCTTACGATATAATGACATGAAGGCGAAGGAGGAATGTCTTTATTTTATTGGTATGTCTGTTTGCAATTACCAGTATATAGATAAATTATGACAGATTATGCCGTAAAGCCAACGGAAAGTGGGTGAAAAGGTAGAATACATGGCCGGGTCCTGGTCGTGCGTATACCTGCCCTCTACCCTACTTCCTAGCATTTCAAAGAGCCAAAGATGGAAACAACTGTTACAAGTGTGTAGTAATAGGTGTGACTATGGGCAGAACGTTACCATTAAGGAGAACAATAGTGTATTGCTTATATTTATACATTTATTTATACATTTTCATTTGTAAAACACATTTGATCTGATATTTAGGACTGTAGAACCCCGTGATACACTAATGGAGAACAAACATTCTGAGCTCATAGAGAAGAGGGACATCAGGGGAGGAACATTGAACAAAGAGGGACATTTGGGAGGTATGCCACCCTACTTAAATAGCATAAGGTAAAGGAGCTATCAGTTAATCTATAGGTTTACCAGCTACTGAGGAGAATCATTTAATTGGGTGTCTCAGCTGCAAAAACTGCTACTCTTTGCACTGATTTTTTTAGAGTCAGATCGGGTGAGTTTGGGGCACTGTCAGCCAGCGTCCCAACTGGCATTCACCCGGTGCGCTAGATGGCCAGTCCAGGCCTCTAGCCCAGTATGCTGTATAAAGAACAAGAAGGCATATCTCCCTCAGTTCTATCTTACATAGAATTTGACAGCTGATAAGAACCATTCGGCCCCTCTGGTCTGCCCATTTTTCCCAATGTAAGGAGTTTAAACCCCTATCGGTCTTTGGCCAGTACCTATAGTGAGGATCGCTTTATGTCTATCCCATGCCTGTTTAAATTCCCTCATTGTATTGGTCTCCACCACTTCTACCACCCTCTCACGAAAGTAGAACTTCCTTACGTTACATATAAACCTCTGACCCTCTAGTTTTAGACCATGACCTCTTGCTCTAACATTGCTTGCCATCATCTCTTCTGGACTGACTGTACTGAGCTAGGAGTCGTGCTCTAGTCCGCACCTGTTCTACCAGCTCTGTTTCCATCCATACTCATACCAATCCTCATCCTCGCCCTGCCAACAAGGTCCCTTTTTGTATAAATATGGGGCACCAATAAAATCTGTGGCAAACAGTACCTGAGACAAACGTGGCGGAAATGATTGCAAAACTGTTATCCAAGATCTCCAGGGGGATTTTTTACCAATTAAAATTAGTGCACCTTTCTCTTTGGACGGGCACTAAAAAATATAAGCGTAATATAAAAAGTTGGCAGGACTGTTCCAGAACTTGATTGTTCAAAGATGTTATTATTCCACAAAAGAAAACATTACTTGCAATTTCATTTTTTTTTTTCACCAGATGAAGCAATACCGAGCTTGTCTGTGGATGTAGGGATTAGTATGTTTTTTTTATTGCATCTGTTTGGCTGGTTCAAATGTTATTATAGTCTTGTTCACCATGGTGAATACCTGAATATTTATGGTACCTGGAGACTTTGACTCTACGTACTAGTATCCACCATATGTTGTTTTCACATTTTATTACTCATTTGCTTATATTGTTGTACCTTTTACCTCTCTCCGTTTTATTCCTTTCCTGAAATAGTATTCTGTTTGCGGTTTGCTATGGACACAGCCTCGTGATACTACTCCTCTTTATGAACAAGCAGATTTAGCTTTTTATTAACCACTTAGTGTGAACCATTGTCATGAGAAGTTTTCTTTTTTTCTTTTTAATAAGACTGAAATTATTTTTCTCCTTCTCGCTTTCACAACTTCATATCCGTATGTACATGCGTGTTTATAGAAAGGTAACACCTACTATCAGCTGCCAGCAAATATTTCCCCCAGGGAATCTCTCCATTAAGCAGGCTGAGCCTCTGATATATGAGCCAAAGGTAATCTGTGAATGTCACATCTACCTGTTGGGTACGCTCGGAGCTCAGCATGGAGAGCTTGTTCCAGATCATCAGAATTGCAACTCGTTATGTGCAGAAGACACTTATCCTTTGCTCCCTATTTTTATACGTTGCTGTGGGCAGAATTCTCATGCTTCTGTTTCCAAGGACCATGGCATCTGTGCTAAAATCTCGTTTTGAGATGACCGGAGCCCATGTTCCAAAGTTTCAATATGAAGACTGGGGACCAACCTTTTTCACCTACAAATTTTTAAGGTCTATTCTACAGATCATGTGGCTTCGACTGGAAGATGAAGCGTTCCTGGGGCATGCAGCCCCCAATACTCCAGTTGTGGACCTAAATGGTGAACTACATAATGTATTGGACTATTTAAAAGGTAAGAACCCATGATGTCCAGTGTGAAGTCTGTTGTTCCCGTATAGCAAGCATAGGCTGGAAGGGAATCTTTTCCAAATCACAAATTCTAAATTGTTGGGGGGTCTTCCTTTCAACTTTAGCGATTAGAACCTGAAAAAGTTGTTGGTCTCTAATCTCTATCTTTAAAAAACATTCAGTTACTTTTCAACATAGACCAAATGTTTCTTTAAAACTTTCCTGTCATCCGAAAGCTCATAGTGGTATTTCTGGTCCTCTTCAGTGAAGGGCAGATTCGTCCACCTTCTCATAATCTGCTGGACTTTCATGACTCTTAGACCTTTCTGGTATATATCTGTGTGCCATAGTCTACAAGAACAAATGCCATCCTAGCAAGAAGTATTGTGGTTGGGTCTCCATATCCACTCCATTCCGGATCATTGAAGGATAAGGACTTGTGATGTTTTTCTTCTAGGTCATCGCCCATTGGTTCTCAATTTTGGGAGCTGTACCTGACCACCATTCCTCTTCAAGCTTGATGAGTTCAATAAGCTTATCCAGGATTTTGGCTATGTGGCTGACTTTCTGATCATCTATATTGATGAGGCACATGCCGCAGGTAAGATATTCCATGGAGGTACGAGGGTATCTCCAGCATTAACATGTATTGGCAAATCATAAATTACACAGCATAGCAGTTATTAAAATGAGATCAAATAATAAGTCAGGTGTGACTATCTGGTCTTTTCACGAAATATGGTAACAACAGGAGAGCTGAACATCCCAACTCAATGCCTCTATACATTAGGGCAACCCCATTGGCATTCTCCTCGAAGAAGAGCCAAACTTCTCTTGCAAAAAGGGCTGAGTTAGCCCTGCATAATGCATAGGTAATTATTAAAACCCTCCTCGGTAACTTACCTATACATTATACAGGCACAGCTCTTCTTGCAGGAGAAGTTTGGCTCTTCTTCTAGGAGAATGGCAATGGGGTTGCCCTAATGTATAGAGTATATGTATATGTACTATCCTGTAAACTCTCTCTCTATGATGAATAGACCCGTCTTGTTTTTACAGTTCGCGATACCATCAGAACATGTTGTCCAATATCTGTCGAATACAGTGGAATCTCTCCCAATTTCAATGATATAGATTTCCACACTGTAATGGCATGGGTGAACTAAACAAATGCACCCAAAAGGGTACCATGAATTTTTATTTGTTCCTTAATTGGGGTATGCCACATACTGGTTTTGCCTATATTCAGGGCAAATTCTACACATCAACTAGGTCCTGGGGGTATCTATGTTTCTTGCTCATCAATACCTAACAGGTAAAACTGATTTTTTTAACCTCCATGGCATGTGACACGTTGAAAGAGATTTTTAGAATGTAAATGAAGCTCGGTAGGCTGCCTGAGGATTATTAGAGTTGCAGCATAACACCAACCAGAACAGCTAATGAACAGAGCCTGTAGCAAAAAATAATAATTTAAATTACATTACATATAGTAGCAGATAACATTGAGTTATTATATTAATTAAATTGTTACAGTAAATCTATAATTAGGTTTCAAGGCGTCCACAAAAATTAAAGATTTATGAGGCCCACATTTAAGCTCATAGGTGGATTTAGTTATACCCAAAATCAGGAATGAGACACATGTTTAATTTTTCCGTTCAAAACAAATTAAATTGTATTACGGTGTTGAAATTGAAACATTATGGTAAATCTGTCACCTAGCATGCGGCTGTACATATACAGAAATCGCCGCACTTATGCCATCAGGCTACCGTTGGCTCCCCACCATTTCCGACCCTGGATACGCTCACACAGCGGTCATGTTCTGGCCTAGGCCACCAGGTCCCAAAAGGCAGTAGCCACTGGTCAGTAGCCTGGCAAGTAGTCAAGATATGATGTCATACCCAGCAAACCTTCTGAGCTTCAAGAAAATGGGATTTACATCCCGTAGAGGGTCCTGTCTCTCACGAGCAGAAACACTGGGAAGTGTAGTTCTGATCGAGCCAAGAAATCAATGTTTAAACCCAAAACAGCACTTTAATATCCATATATCTAGTGCCACCTCCGGTTAGCTTCCCCAAAACCTTAAAAGATGTATCTAGCATACAGATCACATCTCACAAATATAATTGATCATTTCATTCTCATCAGCTTGGGAGTTGATGCCAAAGCAAAGAAATCTGAAGAGGGGGGTTCCCTAAACTATTTACTTTCTCTTTAAGTCTTACAAAACCAGCAGGTCTCGCAACATATTTTTTAAGTGTAGCGTTGCATGGCGATTACATAACTAGTCTATACCTAAACCATATTATCCTCTGTGATAATAACGCACCTACGCCTTCATCTGAAGACAGATAAAAAAAAATAGCTTCCACTCCAAACCAAACTCTTTTTTGGGAATAGTTATTTGAAAAAACACAATACATACGTGTGACGTACAACTAGTGACCTGGCTTGGACCAAGTATAGAACTCAGAAGTCTTTATAACGTCTCCTTCGTTGGAAAACAACGTAGTGATTTAGAATCCTAAAACTGCCATTGAGAATATGATCCCTTACGTTGGCATTGGAGGTCTCATGCGACAAAGAATCGCCCTGCTGCCCACAACTCAGGAACGGAGCATTTATCAGTAATTTGATATGAGAAAAAAAGAATTAAATATGGAAACTTTTATTTATTTAGCAAGAATTGAACGAAAATATGATTGAATATGTTATATCATCACCTTCTGTGAATCTGTTGAAATAAAAGCTAAAACCGCAATTAAGTAAACAGGGATGTAAAATGTTGTCTTTATAATAATAATAAATAAAAACAAAGCCTGCGTTTGTCTATTGTAAAGCATATTGTTACCATAAGAAACACTACTCTTTGTTCCCAAGTCCCTCCTTTATTTCTGTGCACCGTCCCCGGCTTGTTGGGGATGAATAGAGCACCCAGTTGGCACTTTGTGTGTTAACATAGCTCCAAAGCATCCCCCTGTTTAAGTAGGACAGTCCTGACTTTCAGGCACCCTCCAGCCAAGTTGCTCCACTTTCGAGCTTTTGTAGGCGGTGGAGATCATGGGCTGTTTGGGTCGATGAAAAGATTTTTGTAACATTTTTATTGAGGCAAAGTTGTACAACCTCACCATAGCGTGTAGTACAAGATAAATAGAAAACTATGGTAAGTCCCCGAAATCCCTGAACTTCCATTGAGAAGCACATCACACGTCGTGATCACTTCCAATTTACATGAAATACTCTGGCTGGTTGTGTTAATGTGCTGTCCCTTGTGCTGCAGATGGATGGGCCTTAAAGAACAATGTACATATTAAGAAACACCAAAGCATCCAAGATCGACTTGTCGCCGCCAAGCGCCTATTGGAAGAGCTGCCTTCCTGCCCCGTGGTGATAGATACCATGCAGAACCTGTGCAGTGCCAAATACGCCGCTCTCCCCGAGAGGCTTTACATCCTGCAGGATGGCAAAATCATTTACAAGGTGACAGTCTTGATCGTGCTACCAGTTTATGATAATTTCCGTATTTGCTCGATTATAAGAGGTTTTTTCAGAGTAAATAAGGCATATCTGAGGGACAGATGGTAAATAGGGAGTATAAGGCATATATGGGGGGCAGAGTGGCATATAGGGGGTATAAGGCATATCGGGGGGGCAGAGTGGCATATAGGGGTATAAGGCATATCAGGGGGGCAGAATAGCAAGCTGTGGGGCAGATATGCATAACTGGGGGCAGGTTAGCAAATAGAAGGAAATAAAAACACACAAAAAAACATTTTTTATCAATCATAGTTTTTATTAAATAAAAAAATTGTTTACATGTGAATTAATATTTACCAGTAAAACTTTTTTCCTATAGCGTAGTCTTATATGTTGGGGGGGTCGTCTTATAATCGAGCAAATACGGTATTAGTCACACTCTGTGAATTAAAATATCTGTCTCATGCAGTGCATATTTTTGAGCTGTTTCCATTAAAAAAGGGAAAAGAGTACATAAAAAGAGGTGCTAAATATATGCAATGCCAAATTGTATGCTGATATCAGTGGATGATGGCAGAAATTGGTTAAAGGAGAATTCTCACCTATGAGGGAAAACCATACTTGAATCATTTTAAGAGACAGGGTAGATAAAATTCTTTTGCAGCGCTGTGGCTGCCCCTGGACTGAGTCCGTGGTTCACACAGCATACAGTTGTTAGACAAATATTGAAGCTGAAGATGTTTAGTAGCACTCAACCGATGTAAGAGGTTAAAGCTGGAAGTCAGATCAAATAAATGACAAGGAGTCAGGGTTAGAGATAGCTCTGTGCTATCTGGGAACCCACAATGAAAAACATTTTTCAGTTTTCAAGGAACTAGAACATTTCAAAAAGTCTAACTGGGCTGAGTGTGTAACTGGTTGTGGCTTTTAAAAGGAAATGTGATATGAATAGCGAAACCCAAAAATAAAGCTCTTCTTTAAGAGAAAAAAAAAGATAATTTCCACGGGTAACCTAAATGTGGAAGAGGGAAATTACGGTTGGAGAAAGGAATAGCAAAGTTGCAGAAAACACTTCAGTCCATGAGTCTTTACACATAATAAAATGAATGTGAGCAATATGTTTTAAGACACTTTGTGTTATGACGCAATATCTCTGTGTAACATATCTGTTCATTACAGGGCCAGATGGGTCCATGGGGCTACAAGCCAGATGAAGTACGCTTTGTTCTTGAGAAAATGGATTAGCCAAGTTGCCACTTGCCGTTGGATGATAATTATCCGTGTGAGCCCACACTCATCATCTGTCTGAACCACAACTGTTAATACTGGTCATAAGATACTCAGAGCCTGACTCCACAATTAGTTTGTTTGTGACGGTCGTAGCTTAAAGCATAGCCGGCTCCTACCTGATATTGCAAATAATTGTACGCGTCCAGTGTTCAGAGTATAGAAGATTAAATTAAAATATGTTTTAATAAGAACATGGAGTGTGCTGTTTTATTTAATGAACTATTATAGGCAACCTACAAAAAAGGAAAGCCTCTATCTTTTCTTATTTGCGCTTCTGGTAATACTTGGTACATTAGCAAAATGTAATTGCAATAGGCAGAGGGAGTGACTGCAATAAACGGATCCCTGGTTAGACTCCACCTAATGGTAAAACGTTTTATGGTCCATTCATATCGAAAACTGTAAAAGAGCACTTCTGATTTCTACTAAGCTCAAAGCATGATGATACAATTTAGACTATTGGTAGCCACGCACATTTGTACATGCCACTTATAAGTGTTCAGCTCCCATCAATAATGTTGTATAAATTAACAGAACATCTGTTTAAGAACAATGCTTTTAGTCCATCGAGCATTTGTACAGGCGATTGGGCATTTCACTGGAACATTTTGGGGATAGTAAAGGCTGTTTGTAGAGTTAAATTACATCTGTTGCTTTCTTAAATATTACATTTTGCAATACAGTATTCTAAAGAAACTGCCTTTATTAACAACACATCAGATGCCACTATATATAATACTTAACTTTATGTATATACTCTGTGTATACTTCTTGTGCATAGTACTTTTCCCCAATCAAAATACCGTATTTCCCCCTTTTGTTAGGTTTCCGCAACAGACTAAATAATAATATGAATACATAGATGTTGAAGATCAACGGTTTATTAAGAAACACTTCATACAAATGTTTGGAAAGATATCCACAATTTACGGTACACATAATGACATATAATGTGTATTTTTTACAGAGTAATATATTTACAAAAACAGAAAAGGGCATTGGACATCTTCTCTTCATTTACATTTTGCAGCAAATGTCATGGTTCTGCTGATACACTATACACAGCCACAAAATGGTCGTACCCAGACAGGATCACAAAGCGTAAATGAGTGGCTTGGATTCCAGGGAGCTGAAAGACAAATGGAGACACTTTGCTATTAGATGAGGGAGAAGAAAATTACCCATATAATAGAAGACCTTTATAATATGCATGTTTTTATTATTATGGACCATATACATGTACAAGGCTATGATACACATGGGCATCAAGGTGTGTGATGCCGTCGACATCTATAAAGGGAACCAGGGCATCAACAAGATAGCACCCTGTTATACCCGGTTGACACTGGGTATACCTCAAGGGACCAGCTAACAGTTCATAATCAATTTAGCAGTTTGGAGGAGAAGCATTTGTTATTAGATGTACTTGTAATAATATCATTTTATTTTAGAAGTACTTGGCTGTACAAATCTATCACTAACAACATTTCTCTTCACCTGAGACATGCTCTATAACCAAGTTCTAAACATACTGTAGTTGTGATGAGCTGTTATAGACAGAAAAACCCTATAATTTATGAATGGAACATGCAGGGGCTTCGCTGGCCTACTTAACCAGATCTCAATAATCCAACAAATACTTACTGTAATCTCTTCATTCTGGAGCTGACCTTCCACGTGCTCAAGATCTGAAAAAGCACACAGGTTAACAGTCAAGCTGCACATCAGGAATAGGTTCAGAGACATCATCTCCACAGATAAAGATGATATTGTAATGTGAATTTAGAATATACATGGACAAATTCCATTCTGCTGTACTATTATATATATATATATCCTAGTTTACAGAAAAACCTGCAACTCAAAGTAGGTTAAGGTCTGAGAATATGCCCAGAGTACCAGGTCAGTCTATAACATATACTTCATAGTCATCTCTTCTGTTTGCCAAACTCATAACACACACATCACCAATTTAACAGCAATATATACAATACTACCTCAATTACATTTCGCAAAAGCTAGGAAGGTATTTTACCCTTAAAAGGGTAAAATATTCATATTTTCTATTTTCCGTAGAAAACCCTCACCTTTTTCCACGCAGCGTTCAAAATTGATGGGTTCTCTAGATATGCTTGTTTCAATTCGTAAGCTTTGTACTAGAAAATCAATAGACATAAAATGTAAAATAAAAAAGTATCAATGTGCTCTTGTAACACAATGTTAAGTGAGAGAGATGAGAAGAAATTAGCTGCAGAACAATGTCATAGTTAAAAGGCACAACTAGGTGACAGAATCATAGAATAGAGTATGACAGCAATGACAGGAGGCCTATAAATGCACAGTGGCAGGGACGGGATAGCCATATACTGTTCATGAATCTGCACAAACTAGTTTTACATCAGGAAGCCTGACTAAAATGACTACAATGCTTGCATTTTATAAGCAGTTTGCAGATCAGGTAATGGGTTGGCTTCATAGTCTTATATTGACCAGAAGGGTTGCCATGTAGTCAGCACTTTACTGGTAAGCGACACAGCGATACAGAAGTGATTCTGCAGACAATGCTAGATTCATTTACTTAATGAACTCTGGAGAGTGATTTTGTTGATTTTTGAAGGACTGTTCAGGCTGATGATGAATTCTTGGGGAAACATCCCTGTTGATGTCCAGAACGTCTCTGGATCCCTACAACAAAAAAAAGTGGACTTAGAGTCAGGAGCTGAGGTTACCCAGTTGTTGAAGAACTAGAATTCCAATTATACTCAGTAAGAAGAACTGTAGAACCATTAGGGCAGCAGAGTAAAATGTTAGTCCCACCACACTAGTGAACTGAAACTCAAATATTATGTTTGTTTCATCTTTCCAAACTTTTTCCATGTGAATTATGAGCATTTGTGATTACGGAATTGCCAATAACATTAACACACTTTAAGGCAAATTGGTAAAGAGAACTCTTGTGAACTCTGGGCACAGAGGCAGTTGAGGGGGGATGAGAAGGAAGGAGAGGGTCAGCTTGCATAAAGATGATTAAATCGTGGCAAGGGCGATGTAGAGAACTCGGTATACTGGAGATCACAAAGGTAGGAATGATGGATAGTTTGTTTAGGAAGCAGAGTGAGGATATTCAGAGGCTTCTCTGAATAAGTGTTTTTTTAGTAAACGTTTAGCATAAAGAAGAGACATTACAATGAAGGGAATTCAATAGAATAAGTACAGCACAGGTAAAACCCAGGGCATGCAGGCGGGAAGAGATGGTAATGGTAGAAGAGAGGGGCAAGAAGTGGGAAGAACGAAGGTTAGGAAAGCTTGAGGTAAGGACTTGTCATTCTGGGGGGTATGGGGAACCAGTAGAGGGAATTGCCCGGTGGGCACCGAGATAAGAAAATGACATTGGCAGCGGTCTTCAGGATGGATTGGACTGGTAAAAATGGCTAGAAGGGGAACCGTGCTTTGGCTTTAATGAAGCTCCTCTAAATGGAATCTGGAAACCGTCACTATATTGGGTAGAATCACGAGAAAAGCGTAGTGTTGTGTGACTGCTTAATGTAAATATGGCTTGTGTGGGCGAACAAGATAAAAAAAACTGAGCTGCGCCTGCTGGCCCTTTAAGAATCCCTGCCGTCCTTACCTGTCCAAAATATGCTCCGCGGGGTGCCTCTCATCGCTGGAGGTCGCCAGTGTGACCCGGGCCCCCGCTGAGCTCACACCCAAGTCACCCGCCCTGGTCATGGTACTGGAAGAAAGCTTTACAAACGTAGCTCTCGGCACTAGTTGTCAAGCCGTTGCTTAGCAATCAGGAACCATCTTCCGGAAATAGCGCCCTTGCATCCGGAAGTTCATTACAATTAAGCGGCCGTGGGACCCCGATGAATAATGACAGAGGTTCCGGGCTGACCTGTAGAGACTGTGGACTCAGTGAGTGGGTATTTTAGTGTCTGTGATACATAATTCGTCTTGGCGCGCAATTATCCGTCAGCATGTGAGGAACTGGGAAAGATCTGCGTTTTCATTCGCACCCCTTTGTGACATTAAAGAGGCAGAACTGCTAGTTTTACAGTATAAATACCATGTGAAAGCGCTGGTTTTAACCTTAACATGTATTACACAGTCTATGAGGAAAAACTTATATATAGGTTTATGTATAATGTATTTCAATATAATTTATTCCGTGTGTCTAGAAGCATATTGTCCTAGGCATGGAAATATCTTAAAATAAATGAAACGTATAAGTTAAGCAAGGAGTTCTCTCCATTTGGGGGCATATTCACTAAAAGGAGAGTTGTGTTCCAGGACCATGACTTCACTATATATTACGAAGGTCAAGCCCCAGTGAGCTTCTGCTTCAGAAACAGCTTGGCTGGCCCAGTATAATGTATAGTTAAATCAGTGAGAGTTGTTCAGAGTCTCTCCACACTTTGAATTATGCATTATGCAGGGCCAGCACAGTCCTCTCTGGAGAAACTTGCCAGTGTTGGCCCTTGTTAATGAATAGTAACATTAAGGAGCTAAAACCACAACTCTTTACCCACTACTTATAGATCGTCACACCCAAGTAAATTGTGGATTTTGTGCTCGCTGCAAGCCATTGGTGAGTTTTTTTGGAGGTCAATGAGTTTCAGCATACTTTGTACAAATATCAGTTTGTGTCCTGTAAACAATTCTTCTCTTCTTATTCCAAAGATGATGTCACGTTGGCCAGATACAAGCGAGGATGCAGGACCAGTTTATGTGCGTGAAAAGGGGAAGCTATTTGTCATTGGCTCACAGATCTCCAAGAGCAAGACTCGGCCCTTTGGTCTCTTCTCCAAAGGTTTCTCGGTGGAATTGTGCATGAACCAGGGGGATGCATGCAAGCAAAGGGAGAAGCCTTACTTCTTTACATATACAGAACAGGGGAGCCTGCGCTATTCTGCCAAACCTCTTTTCATATTGACTCTTGATCTCATAGCTAATAACATTCAGCATGTGGATTCCCTGATTGGATTTCCAGAGCAGGTTGCAGAGAAGCTTTTTGCTGCTGCAGAAGTTAGGCAAAAATTCCATGCGCCTGGCAGTGGTCTCGCGTCCCTGCAGAAATTTACAGAGGCATACAGGGATCTTATGCTTTCATCACTCTGTCTTCGAGGCAGGTATGTGTCCCAATGCTGTGATCAGAGGCAGTCTTAGAGCCAGGCGGCCCAGGCAGTTAGTGATAGAATGGGTGTGTTTGCATGTAGTGTTAGAGTGTGTGAATGAGGAAATATTGTATTGAAGTGGTTAGTTTAGAGAAAGGGTAGGGCCGAATACATTGGTATGTCAATCATTGCTGGTCAATGGTTAAAAGTTATGGTTTCCATTATATGACTGCTAATCTTTTAATTTTACGCACATTTTAATGTCTATCGTTTTAGCTAGTTTGAAACAGTTTAGATTTTGGATTGATGATTGTTTTTTTTAGATGATTATTATTTGGTTGTTTTTTTTCTGAGCTTTTTTCTGCATAATAATTTCAGAATCGTTTGACATGAAGTTTGTGCTTCTCTGCAGGCATCTCCTGGTCTCTGAGAAATTAGAGGAAATTATGTCTTTTCAGGGCCTCCGCACCTTGGACTTGTCACATTGCAAATTGGGAGATGAACATGAGCTGATTGGCCATTTTACCACCGATGCATTGAGCAGGTAGGTGAGCGTACACTGTATCTCTGTTAATGGCATCACTAACATGCCATCGCAGTGTGATAAAAAGATAAGGATATGTGTAAAGTACACTATAATAGTCTTTATACATACCCTTTAATGTGTTATTTAGTGGAATAGCAACACTATGGAGTCTGATACCTAAAATGACATAGATATGGTATTGTTTGTTTTAGGGTTCACCCTGTAAATTGCAAATGCATCATTCTGGTGTTTTCAGCATGTCTGTTGTTGTATAAAGTAAGGACCTTTTAATGGGATGTGGTTGGGTCTTTTACAGCTTGACAGAGCTATACCTGAAGGATAACTGTTTGTCAGACGCTGGGATCAGGAAGATGACTGCTCCAGTGCGGGTCCTGCACAGGGGACTTGGAAGTCTGGCGGTGCTTGATATGTCGGGTGAGTTACAAGTTTGTCTCATAATACAGTTTTTTATTCCACGTCACACAGTTGGTAGCTACAGTGATAAGGCCTTTTTTCCACCATCACTACAGAATCATTTTTATGCGCTTAACACTAAAACTTTCTGTCATGCAGCAAAGTTAATTGAATTTTTAATGTTAATATGTACAAGACAGATGCGCATACGAATGCACTCCCTGCAGAGCTAGGTCTGCTCACAAACATATCTGATCTCCTTATAAAGTTTATGCAGATTTGATGACTATTTCTATTTCTTGACAGATAACCCAGGTGTCACTGAGTTGGGAGTGACTTTCCTTTTTGCATTTAAAACCCTTAACTTCTTGGATATTTCTGGAACAGGAATAAAGGTGAGATACCTGGGAGCACCGGCCTTTTGTTGAGGCAAAATAAAGAGTATATTATCCTGTTAAAGGACAGTCTTTCAATAAGAAACTTTGTTGCCAAGATATGCGTTTTTATTTCATGTAATGCTGATCCAGGACGTAGCACATACAGATCAGCTGTCCTCTAACATCACTCACAACAAAGTTCCATTCTGTCTCTGGGAACAACATCCGCACAAGCACTGTGTGTCGGTAAACTTCATAAAATGAACGTCCATTGCCCAGCAACCGCACACAAGCGGAAGCTGGAGTGGTTTAAAGCCATTTCATATTTATGGCCATGGTGTGCTGGTCCGGTGTCAACATGCTTTTGGTCATACCGTGTGCCTAACACTTGTGGAGCCCTGAGCTGAAGATCTCTTGCCAGAGAGCAGAATCTCTTTATGCATTTGCATGCAAAAGAGATGATACTACAGACAATTACAAGGAAATATTCAGCAATCATATGCATTAAAGTGCATGTAAGGGCTAAAATGTACATTTAGGGTCAACTCATACTATTATACATTAATTCTTTTGTATAATAGACTAAGTTCTTTAGGCCGTGCCCGTGCAACACAGTAGCCTTGTATATATATTGATGCTGTGACCCTGATCACTTTCTAGGGACAGGCTAACTCAAACTTGTTTTATTTATGTCCCTTTGCTTTGTTTCCCTCTGTAGGATGCTGCAGTTAAAAAGATTGAAGCGAGGTATGGATTAAAACACTCCAAAGACCCGCTACTTCAGTTTGACCACGTGAACTGCACTACTCGGGGCTGGGCCGAGCAGGTACAAGTATAATTGCTGGTTATATGTTATAGAAATTACATTCTAACAACACATGGAGGACTACTGACTGCCAGCCCTCTACTGTATTGATGGCACACCAGATGTGGTTACGTGGTATATGTGCTAACACTCACGGCAACTGACTGTCTGGGTACGCTTATGTCTGAAAGCAATTGGTTTGTTATTATTGTTATATATATGTATACCTGTCTATGATACTTAGATATATCTGCCATTTTGTTTCAGCTTTTTGATCAATGGGAAAGTTGTTTAGCAGCAGCTACTAAACCAAAGGAGACCCCAAAGTCTCGGACAGCAGCACAGCAGTTTTGTGAGTATCCATATAAGGGTTAATACAGTGATCCATTCCGGCTCAGGATTCCATAACATCCTTCTTATTACCTCTGTCTCCCTTTAAAACATCTGCCCTGGATGAGCTGATTACTGGATCATTTTGTTACGTTGTTGGACCCCCCAGGCAGTACTGACCAAGTGGCCAGATTAAAACACATTTCTGAGGCAACATACTCAGTGCCCATTTGCCATTTGTCCTGTCTGCAAACATTCACTAAAAGGAGCATACAATACTGTCATGGAGTAAATCCTCCCTAAATTCATCGCTACCTTACAACACCATGGTGGAGTTTGCTAATAAGACTGCAAAACCTGAACACAGAGATCCTTTTATTTTGGACTGTCTTCTGTTTTCTGGGGCCATTAGTGTAGTTTGGGGCTAACGATATTCTTATTTGCTCTGCAAATGAGATAAGGTAAATTCAGAAATCTCTTTAACCGGGACAACGACAATTTGTAGATCATTGGGTTGTGTAAATTATACAGTTTAGTGTTGACTTTACAGGACAGCTGCACGAGACAGAAAGTAAGTCTAGCAATTTGTGTTTAATTCTGAAAGGTGTTTGACAGTGTTGTTAAAGATTTAACCCAGCTGCTTAATCCTGACATTTTCTTTGTGGATCTAGATGGAAAAGAAAAGATGCTGCCTGAGAAAGATTTAGATTTCTGTGCTTTGCAGAACCCTCTTACAAATCAGCCCAAAAGGCTACAGTTTTACAGGACAACTGAACAGAAGGTTGTGCTACCCTCTGGCCATATCACAAGACACGGCTCAATCAAAAGACCTCATAAAGAAGAAACCCAAGCCTGTCCCACCCCATCCTCCAAACGGCCGTGCTTATCACTAAGTGAACAAGACTGGGAGTTGTTGAACACTTACTGAGTGTCGTGACGTTGAACACAGACAGGTTTATAATAATGGGGCACATCATTGACCATAAAACAGCACTAGTTGTTGGAGACAATATTCATATCTTATTTGGTCGGTGTTATTTTTATTTTGTAGTCTCTCTGGACTGTAGCATTTTTTTTAAACATATGTTTGTACTTGTGATGTCTCACTACCATATCTACAATATTCTAGTAACCAAATGGTAACCCTTGCCCTAACATCATGCTTTGGTCAAAGAATAGATGAATTAATCCAACAGTTTTTTTTGGTAGCTTGAATCTGTCATGATCAGTACTGAAGCTACTGTAGGGTTTACTATTCCACAGCCTGATTCCTGTAGGGTTTAAGCCAACCAGGACCTTGATGTCCATTAACAGAAAATCTGCTCAATTGTGAATGGTAAAATCTCCCCATATTTTGATATATTTGGTATAAATATTATTTTGCCACAGAACATACAAAGAAATGTCAAGAAAGGAATTTGAACCACTGCTGGACATTTATTACAAAGGACTAAACCAGTCCAATTTATCCAAATACAATCTTTCGTCTGTGGTGGATGTTTTTATACTGTTAGAGAATAAACACAGTATAATTTGTTACATTGAATTATATATTTAATGCACAATAAATATTTTTATACTACCTGTTGTGTCAAGAAAATGCTATTTTTTGTCAAACTATTTTTAGTAACATACCTTAATTATATGTTTTAATGATATGCATTTTTTTTCCAGAACTTGGTATTAATTACTGATTTATTAGATTCAGTCTAGCTGTGTGCATGTTTCTGAAGTTATCTGTAAGTTACCCTAATAGACATAGCAAGGCATTTAAAATACATGAATGAAGACCCTATTCTTTAGTTCAAATGGTTTTATTTACTTTAAAAGATACCAACAAATACTAGTGCTTCGGAGCACAGATCGGCAATTGGCAGAGTATAAATCAAAATAAAAGAATAAGAAAGGCAGTCATAATCAATCAACAGCGATCAGCAACATAACAATGGCAGAGAAAAAACCATCATGGGGGTGTATAATCATACGCATCTCTAGAAAATTTACTTCAGGTACTTTTACCTGTGGAAACCCACATAATGTGGATTTCTAATACAGATCTATTGTCAAATAAATCTTTAATATATAGATGTGTATAGAATTGTAGAATGTAGATTATGGAAAAAGTGATAGATTTGCTTTAAGTTCAGGGTGCCATCCGGTGAGCTAGAAAGTAATCAATGGATTGGAGGAATTTGGTTACTGGGCATTCTGTGCTATAGAGTATAAATTGGAGGAAATTGCCTCCTGCAGTAGCTGGCCGAGGACAGACCTGTTCAAGCTATTCTGAAAATACAGCATTTCCACAGCACTGGTTTCCCTTATAATATATTTTCTTTTATGTTACAATGCAGATTTTAAATCAAATTATCAACATGTTTGTGTTTAAAATGTTTAACTTCATATATTAGAGCACATGTAGAAATACAAGGCTTACGCACATAGATACATCTAATGGTACATACAGGTTCTCGTTATTTGATGCACACGTATTCGTCAGACCAGTCTGAACAGTCCTGGACTCCGTTCTGACACAGGCTGCGAGGGATGCAGTTGCAGTACTGGAAGAGGACCGGGTTGCAGTTCCACCAGTCTGACCCACAAGAGGGGCAGGACGCCACTGATGGGTGAATGGAAAACAATAATTAATAACTATTTTTGTACTTTGTAAGTTTATCTAACAGATATTCTGCACCAATGCAGATCAAATATGGTACTCTAAATAAATGCCCGATGTGTGTTAAGTGAACTCCATCCCTGGTCCCTATCCTCCCACAACAGAAAAACAAATGGATACATTCTGAGAAGCGGAGCAAGGAAGAATAGTTTAACCATTAAACTTTTTTTTTTTTACTTTAATAAAAAGTTTTATTATTGCATCCACAGGTGAAACCTGTTATCCAATAAGGCTGGGTGTATTTTCTCTGGTTTAGCATTAAGTTCTGTAGTGGGACAAAAAACACCGTCCGGTAGGTTGGTTGGTTGTTTGGTCACCATATTTTTCATTGACCCAAGCGTTTCAGACACTCACGTGCCACAGATTCGTCTGAACAGTCTCCGCAGTTATTAATGCCGTTGCACTTGAGGTTGCTGTAGATCCAGATTGATGGGTTACCACAGCGAAAGAATAGGTTTCCAGGCAGGCTGTCAGGGAGGCTACCTGGGGAAACAGAACAAGAGCAAAGTAAGAGTAACGAAGACGGACCTTCTGCATTCCTTGTAATATCAGCCCAATATCACCAGCGAACACCATTTGCTGTCTGTGGTGATGAAAGTAGATCGCTGTCTATGTTTGATTTAACCGGTTGAAATGGGGTCTGTCTCTCTGCAAATATTCTTATTGCATGAGAGGGGCTCCTGCACCTATTGGACCCACTTCTGAGCCCTCGCCCAGCACAACGCTACTCCTGATCTGCGGTGCCGGCAAATTCATAGATGACACTGCAGCACCCTAGCAGCAACAGGGGCGTCTGACACAGGGGTCCTGGGGCTATTGCCTCTTTAACCCCATTGGTAATCCATCGATCTGCAGGGTCATGTAACGCTGTGTTATGTGACCCCATTGAACTCCTGCCTCGGTGACTGGACCAGTCCGCATCCGAGCTCGCTCCTGAATTCTTTTTGACTTTTTCATCATAATGCAACACAGTACAATAACATGTACAGCAGAACTCCATAATATGTCATCAGACTGCGTTACAATAACTGGAATGACTGGAAACGTACTTACTACATAATGAGGCAGCTTCGTCCTCTCCATTGCCGCAGTCATTTGCAGAATTACAGACTTGTGAAGGCAACAAGCAGGTAATTCTGTCGTCACACAGGTACCCAGTGAGGTTGTCTGCCGTTGTGCATAATCGGCTCTCTAAGGATGAAGACCAGAAACATCTTTTTTCATTTACCGGTACTTGTGATATAAACCAACCATCATAAGTACCGGCGGCAGGTCCAAATGTTTCCCCTTATCTGCTGAGGAGGTAACGCGGATAATCAACCACCATTTCCAATTTGGAAGAATATTACCTGGAGTGCGTGCAGGAAGGGCGAAGATGGTGGCCAACGCAATCGCAACAGCAATGATTATCAGCATGAACAGAACTAGCACTGTGATGCACACGCATTTTCTGGTGCAGCCGTGACAGCAATCTCAAATCAAAACAGAAAGAATAGTCATTTAGGGAATAGTCATCTTGCATATACGTTATACATATATAATATATAATGTGTCTCATGCTGTTCTATTCAGTCTGAGAATTTAAGTTACCTTTTTCCTCTTTTTCAAGCATAGTTTCCGTAGAACCGAATGAACTATTATCAAAGTTTCTCCCCTGAAGGAAAAATGGAATATAGTTAGACAGATAAATACCATGCGATTAATAGATTGACGTGTCTGGGTGTATGTGGTTTTCCGTGCTCATGGTGGAGGCAGGAAGAAGTGCCAACCAGTGTATGCGTAAAGACCAGAGAAGACCTAAGAATTAATATGCAAAATGTGTTGTGTTTTTTTTTCTGTGAATCCTGCTTTTAAATTCAAATACATCCCTGTAGATACAAGAGAGCAAGGAGGTCCACGTCTGGACTCACCATTTCACAGGAGATTCCCGAAGGGTGAAATAACAAATTTGAGATTAACGCAAAACAGAATTTGAGATCCTCACATGCAGGGACTCACTGTAGGGCAGGCTAATGAGTGGCTGTCCATCCTTAGTAAGTGCATCTCAAATGTCTTGTGTATGTTATTTCACCCTTCGTTTTTATAACGCTAGCAACATAGCTGGGACCTATGATTCATTTTATTTTATTTTTTGTACTCGTGAATTGCATATTTTTATTTGCGCATGTGGTGTGCACATGACTGTGGATCTGCTATAGCATGGCTCGAATCAAGACCGCCGTTATGGATTGATCTGATTTAAAAGTTGCTTTTAACTCTCTGAAAACATTCATGACCGTGCAGTGAGTGGGAACTCTGAAGTTTGCTTGTTGTTATTCAAGTTGTGCATTTGCAAAACCTGGCCTCGGGCAAAACTGTCAGTTTCAACAACAAAAGCTTTTTGAGATTCTTTGATCTTGAAAAACCACCGTCGCTACTTATAGCTCCAAACTAAACTGAAGAACCTTTAGAAGATCAGAGCGTAGGTAGAGCGCAGTGTGCGGCTGCAGGTATCTAGCAAGCATCTGCATGTACGTCATTTATCGGCCGCTGTCCTTAACGTGCCAGGGCAAATTCTTATACCTCGTGGGTCCCTGGATTGAACTATACATTAATAAGGATGAAGTCCACCCGTTTGCTGGAGAAACTTGCCAGGGTTAGCTCTTTAGTGAATACACTGTGTTATGTATTGTGCAATATAAGCCAGCTAAAGGAACAGCTTTTCATAGTAGTACAACAGAAACTTACATATTATGATTTATTATAATATCAGAACCCCTGTAAATTGCACTTAATTCCACCCCTGATCTCTGTGTCTGCACACTCCCAACTACTCCTTAAGACTGTAAGCTCCACGGGGCAGGGACTTCCTTTGCTAATATATTCATATCTGTTGTACCGCAATCAATAGACTACAAGTAAATCTATTAGGGCTCAATAAATAACATTACAAACTCACGAAAATGAGATGTCTCTTTAAGTAAAGCACATGCACGACAGCATTGGAGGGGGAAGAAGAGAGGGAGTCTGATCACGCTACTCGAAACCTCTGTATTTCTCTAAACTTTTTTGTGGCTTCAACAACAATACTAGGTGTACCCCCTCCTTGTTAAACTCCCATCGCACTCAGTCAAAGACGGTGTATGTGTGTGGAAGGGAATTATAGTCACTGAGCAATGGTCCTTATCAAATCCACGTAACACAACATTAATATCTGTACTCAGCGATGGTCTAGCGATGGTCTTTAGGCACACCGTTATACATCCAGCCTATTAACGTTGTAAATATCACGATGGCGTCTCACCTTGGGATAGGTTCGGTTCATCTTCCGGTATAAGCCTTAGAGCAGCTTTCTGAGAGTCAAAATCAAGTTATATTCTGCCTTTGAGCACTTCTTTGGGTGAATACCTGCTGGAGGTGTACATACAGAACCAAGAGTTACGCTTCAGGTTACCTGGAGACCAAAGAAACACTGAAGAGAATTAGTAGCTGGGGATGGGACGCCGGCATTTACTCAATTAGTCACCGGTTTGTTAAATGGATAAGGACAATGTATCGCTGCGATCTATTTGTGTATTCCAAGTCTGCCTGTTGTCTATTTTACTAAAAACTAAACCTGTAATCTAATTGATAGTGAAGCAGGACTAGCCCGTGAATAAAAATAATGTAAAATTTACTAAATTAAGGAAATCTAAGGGCATTTTAGTAAGGAGATATTTCATCAACTGCACTTCTTTTTCCCACTTTCTGTATAACCACTTTACCCAACAATATGTCCTAAAATGAATCCAGGCAATTGCGATACATTATTTTATTTTCTTTTATTATCTCGCGATGAATTACCTAGGTAGTTCTGTACAGAAGGCTTTCATTAAAAATTGAAAGCCTCCCAGCACAAGTGGTAGAAGCTAACACAGTGAAGAAACATGCATGAGAGAGGCATAAAGCTATCCTACATCTGAGTGTTGCTTGAGCAGGGAAAAGTCACCCAAAATATTCCATGACCGACGACTATGGCAGCCTCCAGGCCTGCAGATAAAAGACATTTGCTGGAACAATTGAACAGTTTTCTTCAATGCTAATCTACATCATGGATTACAGAACTGTATTTAACGCTCAAAGAAAATATTTGTTTTTGGACTTCCCCTATAAGACTATAGCCAATTTTCCCTAAAAGGAATATTGTGGGATTTCATGTTGAATCTGTGTGAGCAACGCTAAATTTATTGAAAGAATCTGGTTTTTTTTTGTTTGTAATTTAAGAATTGGAGCAATCGATGAGTAGGAATAATCAGGGGCATATTTACTTTCAAGCGCTCCCTATGTCTAAATCATACTCCGGCACGCTGCACAGTGTTAGTGGCCGGCTGGGTGGATCAGTGATCTCCCTTTAAACAAGCCAATTGAGCAGTAGCACCACAGGGAGCCTATCCCCCCTAGGCCAGAATAGGCCACTGGTAACAATCATACAGACCCTTAGAACAAGAAGAAGTTGAATACAAGATTATTTTTTTGTATATATAAATTCTGGTAACCATACCATTAAGTGAGGATACAGCTGCACTTTATGGCCACAGCTGACTCTTATACCCCTATTTGTCTGCACCATACAATGGAATAGCCCAAAACTAATGCACGGATATGTTTTTGCCTTATAATACAGAAAATTAATTGCTGACTTTTGACATTATCACTAGGATTTGAATGTTCAGCACTGATCTTGCGCACACACACACACACAGTTTTGTCTATATAGATACTGGTTTGATGTACAGATTTTTGTTCACAGTATACAATTGTGAATTTCCCCAAAAAAATCCAGGACACAAAAAAACATTTTTGATAAGTAACATTTTATTAAAGTGTATCTGTGGAATTAAACAACAGTAATCTTCTAAACATTAACTCTCTTACACCTCTATTGCCCACTAAAATTACTTATGTTTACCAGCCAGAAATATGATGTTCTACCATAAAAACTTTTGTCATTTTATCAAAAGTGATATTATAAATCGTACAGGGGCTCAATCTGATGAAAATGAAAACAAATATTGCACCCACCTATATACTTCTCACCCAAAAAAGAAGGAATACTACAGTTGCAGGCTTAGATGATTTGCTTTTAATACATTAAAATGTTTGTCAAAAAAGCCTACAGAAGCAAAGCATCTGTGCAAGTTTACCAGCAAAAGAAGCGGAATTTAAATGTAATTAAAGGTTTCTTTAATAACCAAAAAAAACAAAAACACTTGTATATGTACAATGTATATGATTAATTCATTTAACTACCGTATGCTATTCTGCTTCAAGTGTATCCCCAATAGTTGGCCTTACCCCCCATCACCAAGATAAAAACTATACGCTACACAAACCGCAGGCAGTCATATTAACCTGCAGCATGTTAGGCTTTATAACAAGCAGATTCACGGCAAGGAGACTACCGATCAATCCAGTTCTGGAAGAAGTTTCCGGAAGGCCTAAGATTAAACATTTCAAGCACCCTTAATAGAAAATAATTATCTCTAACCTCAAAGACAACAACAGCATCATCCGAACCACAGCCACACCAGAACAAACGGACCAAGACTAGAGGTTTACACTGTCCAAGGGACTTGGATTCTCAGATTACGGTGTGATCTTCAGCTCCTTTTTTATTTCTTTACAGAGGAAAATCCAGACTCTCCTCAGAATTAAAGACGTTAAAGACAAGAGGGGGAAAAAGGCTGCAGTTTCCCTGACTTATATGGCAGAATGTGACAGATCTACTTTGGCTGGTAATGGTCCCGCTTCTTCATTTTCCTCGGGTTTTCCTCGGAGAACCACAATAGATGCCGGCGAGTATTTGCAAAGCTTCTGTTCATTGATGTATTCCAGATCACCATAGATACTCAGTTTCTACAAGACAGATAGCAATCAGGTGAAGAGTTTAAATAACTAACACAGAAAGCAGGTAACAGTGGTACAGCAGTCAAAGAAGAACAAAAGTTACCAGCTCTCAAACCTGCACGGCTTATCTGCCATGCCAAGGCACACTATGCGTCCCAATTCCCCTCAATTTAGCCTGGGCATCCTGCAAATAAAGTCTTCCCCATTTCTTATCACAGATCAACATGGCAGGTGAGCTTGTGTGCTTTTGGCCAAAATACAGTACTAAAGTCTCATAATTTAATCTATGTATTTGCAGATTTACTAGCACTAGTAATTGTTTTTTGAAATTATATAGATACGCACAAATTTTATTTTAATAAAAATCTAAATGTTTACATGCCGATGAGAACTCCCTGTACTGTGCATTTGCCCACCAAACAAATGATAGAGGGATGCAGCCGTCACTTGGTAACTGCTGAAGCTGCAATGGAAAAGTTTCAACCCTCTTCATCAAAACCAAATCAAATTTCTGACGAGCTTACCTCATTAGGGATGTACTGATCAGCTGCTGTAGCTACTGTAGCACAACAGATCCAAAGCAACACGAGGACGGAAAGTATCAGGGAGGCAGTGAGAAGCCAGTTTGAATTCCTGAGCAGACAAGAAATGGAAAAGTGGTAAGCAACAGAAAGTGCAAGGGTGTGACTGACACCCCAGTCTCCCCTACATACATTCAGGTGTAAGTAGTGCATGGATTTGATTGGACTGAACAGGTCCCCATAATGGCTGTAATTGCTAAAGTGCAGAAAAGATCCGTCTCCTCTGCCCCAATTATGAATGATGGTAGTATTCATTCAAGAAAAAAATCCCTGGATTAATTTTATAAAGTGTCATGTCATCAATAAAGTCCTTATTGCATTACATATTTACACACAGGCTTTCCAGACACACAAAACATTTAGTCTATCATACAGACATACAAAGAAAAGCATTTCATGAGGCCATCGCTGCTCTCCAACTCCAGAAAACCTGCTCTGTGGCTCCAAGGACCTTCTCCATCTGGTGTAAGGTCAGCTGAAAAGTCAAAAGAACAACGTTTACAACTGCAGGCAAGGTACTGAAGGAAGTGGTTAAATACAAAAAGAGGTTTCAGAAGTCTCCCCCACCCGAGTCTATTACCGAACAGGTATAGGATTAACAACTGTAAAACATTGAACATTAACTTCATACTTCTTTCTATAACGTCACTATAATAGGGGTAAAATGACAAATCTTACATGGTGTTTTATCCATCATAATGTCAGTCAATGGTGGGCTTCCTGGCTGCAGTTGTGGGATGTGCTGAACTTCAGGCGGAGACTGAAAGAACCAAATAGAGAACAAATGTTTGATTTATGTGAAATACGTGTTATGTCAGAGAAAATGGTATTTACAGTTCTAACACTCCCTAAAAGAGCTGAACATCCACAGGCTACATGCATCTGCTAACAATTACTACATCAGAGAACATAGTTTTGAGACACAAATTTAAAATACAATGAATGTAGAAAAGCAAAACTATATATTCATGAAGTGAAAACCAGGGACATTGATTGTATATTTGAGAACGAAGTCCCTTGGGTGCCACTAACTTAAAGTAATCAGGACTTGATGAAGTATCCTCACTACTGATGCAGCATAGATTCACCTCAATTATTATTATTATAATATTTTATTTATATAGTGCCCGCATTTTATGCAGCGCTTAATACAATACATATATTCAAGGGGTATGATAAGATAAGAATTGACAGACTAAGACAAACCGACACATTAGGTGGAGAGAGCCCGGCTCGCAATCTTGTTTAATAGATTAAAAAATAGTTTTAGATGTTACCATCTAACTAGTGGAAAATAGGCAAACCTTGTTACAGAGCCACTCTATTTATAGCACGACACAAAATATCCCACCCTGATAAACAATACCTGGATTACAACTATCTGCCCATTATCCGCCTGCACGTAGAAGGTCCAGGATGTGACGAAGTCTTGTGCAGAATCCACCATGTCACTCCAGAAGGCTCTCACCAGAGTCAACGGGAAGAGTAGATGAATGCGAGGCATCATATCGGACAGCTGCAAAGGGATTATTAAAGAATTCAGTGCTTTACAACGAAACAACGAGTGCTGCAAAATATGGGAAGTTGCTGCTTGTTCTTCCCTTTATAATATGAGAAAAGCAAAATCTGTTCCAGACATCAGAATATTACATTATACTGGCCAACAAACTTACCTCTTTCTGTTTCTGCTCTGCAAAAGGCATCTGGCTTTGGCAGCCCAGGTTGCAGGCATACTGCTCATTGGATTGAGGATAGGCTTCCATGCAAGCTGCAGGAACAGAACAGAAGCCATTGTTTTATAGCTTCCAATGTTACTCAGATAACTACCTTAGCACTGTTTGCTTATCAATCTTTAAACACACAAAGCCTTACCTTATGTAAATCACTAAGGTATACAGTGTTTATTTTGAACAAGAAGAAAAAGGGAGGCTCTAGTCATTTAACATTCATAATGGACAGGTTTTAATACATTTGGTAGAGTCTGCTACAGCAATGCCTCCTGCCGGCTTTACACTGACTGTATACGTATGCAAAGGATTAGGAAGTTTAAAGGCACAGCTGAACAAACTAACGTGGAGCCAGACAGAGAGGGGGGGGGGGGGGGCAGAAAAATACATACCTATAGAGATCGATGTTAAATATAAGGCACGAGCAGCAATTTTTAGGAACCCCAATTGCCTGGCTCCTATATTTCAATCTAACTTGTTTTAAAGCCAAATTTATCGCTGACATTAAAATTACCTAAGAGATCAATTGATCGAAATTAAAAAAGCACCGTATTCAATAAACCAAATATATATCTCTACCAGCACTCTCCAGGCATCAGGCTGAAATAGTTATAGGGAGGGCTGCTTGGGGTACTAAATATATTTACAAATATCGGAGCATTTATTTGATTGTTAGAAAGTCGCTTTCTGCTCCATTTAATCTATATTATGTATAAACATCATATTACCTGATTCACAATGCTGGAAGATACAGACGTTTTACAGAGAGGACTTGTAACTATACTTAGGGTATAATTCTGCACAGCATTCTGCGTAGCTAAGGATAACTGTATACTATGGAACACATTTAACTTATCATGGAGCTCGAATATACATCAAAGTACTGGCAGGGTATCTAGCGTTGAATATGTTTTCTGTATGTGATGAGTGTGACACGATCACCTGATTCACACTCTGTTCTCGTTTTATTCAAGTCAACTCCATCCTCCACAAATTGACAGATTGTAAAGAGCCGACAGCCCCTGTGACAGGCGAAAAGTTCCTCCTCCTGCAACGAGAACGCAGAATATTACATTCCAGATCAGCATCACACAAAGCCGATGAACAGAAATGATTACAAAATATAAATCAAGGCTGTCAACCTAGATGTCACAGAGTAATGAGCGACAAGCGGACATACATATAGAAGACTAAACAGCATTAAAACAAAACGCATTTAAATAAAAGAGACAGGATCCCTTCTAGAGGGCAATATTCTAGCCATATTATCTGGGATTTGACCTGGAAGATAATCTTAGATAAGCGTAGAGACAGACTGCGCATGCGGCTTACATTCACTAGCATTCTGCATATAACTGAATGTCCGAGTAGAGGCAGACAGGGGTGTTTCTATACGTTCATATTCGTGATGCACACACGGCACTACGAATGTATAGGCGAGGATTTAGGAGCTGGGAAGGGATACATCCCTGAAATCTACATGAAATAGTGTGGCGTGTAGGCGCCATGTCTATTTGGCCCTAGGAGGCATCAAGCCATGTAATAACCATTATGATGATGATGATGATATATTATATAAGATGATCTACAAAATCAACATGAGCAAATGTGATTTTAACCCTTAAAGTTTACATTCAAACTGTCAATTAACTGATACAATTAGAAGTATTGCGGATTAATTAGTTTGGTACACAGCACTCTGTGCATACATTGTGTTGACAAGGAAAACATAAATAACACCCGAAGGGGTGGGCCTCATAAGGCCTACTCGGGGCAGCTAACGGCTCACCTCAGGGTATGTGTGCAGAGGGTATGTCCCTTCGCAAACTCCATGACATGAAGCGCTGTCCCCCAGAGCGGACTCCAAGGACCCGGCGCTGGCATAAACACACACCGTCACAATCAAAAGAGCCCGTACGAGCGCCATCTTCCTGCTCTCAACTACTTCCGCAATGCCCGGGGGCGGGGCTTATTGCCTTCTCCAGGCGCGTGTTACCAAAACAGCTGTGCTTAGAACGCCAGGAGTTTGTGTTTGGCTACGTCATCACGGCGCGACGGTCCCGTGCTCCGCTAGGTTTCTCTCCTGTAACGATACGCTTTGCGTTCTCCGCATTTATACAGCGCAGGGATATGGATAAATTCGTTATACGGAAACCAAAGCTGCAGGAACCAGGGGGTAAAATCCCGTGTAAAGAGAAGCGGGCAGCGGGGCAGGCGACTCTGTATTCCCTGAAGGTAAGAGAGAAACTTAGGACCGGTTAACATTCCTTTTAATTTTACATTAAATCAGCTAATGGAAAAAATGCCGTGGTAAATATTTATGAATGCACCCAAATATTAATAATTATAAAGAATGTGGAAGAATGGGGGGGTGGAAGAATGGGGTGTGTGTGTTGGGTGTTCGTGTGTGTGTGGTGTGTGTGTGTGTGTGGTGTGTGTGGTAAGAATGGGGGGGTGTGTGGAAGAATGGGGGGGGGTGTGGAAGAAATGGGGGGGGTGGAATAATGGGGGTGGTGTCTGGAAGAATGGAGAAATGTCTGCAAGGATGATGGAATGTTAGTGAATATGTGCTACACATATAAATATTTGATTTCCTATGGGATGGGAAGGAGCCAAACTAAATTGAAAATTTACTCTTGGTGAATAATTTCTTTTGTTTTGCAATTGATGGTTTATAATTTTCACTTTAACTGAGAAGATCCCTCTATCTATATCTCACATGTATATAATAATAATGTACACATAACTTTATCAACATGCTTTCAGTTCATTACATAAGATTTATTTAGAACGCTAGCAGATTTTGTAACAATAAACCAGTTTAGAATTGGGCACTAATGAGATGTATAGGTAGCTTTTGATATAATTAGCGAAAGTGATATCACTCAGATCTGCTTCACGTATATTATTGTGTATTGGTTTATAAAGCGACATCACGTATAGCAGCCCTGTATGGATAAACAGTGCACAGGAGGGCAGTATTTTGCATACCACCCAACAGACTTGTTTAACAGCCCCGGGTAGCAGCCCCAATGTTCTGTTTTTGTAGGTAGTAGGGATTGTGGACCAACTGGGGAAATCTTCTGATCTACCCTGACTGTCTCAGTGAGCCGTAAAACCAACGGAGGTCGCAGCAGAGATGTATGGAGTATTAGTTTGTGTTACACCATTGCGTAAGAGGACACTATAATTTATTTTGTTTCTTTAAAGAGGGTTGTGGTTCTGGAAGATATAATGAGATGGAAATGTATCCTGGAGCTTCCCAATCAGACAAGTAAAAAGCTGCTGAGAACACTGCAAGAACTTCAGAAGAAAATTCCATCTGAAGAAGTGATCAGATCAACAAAAATTGGTACTGAAAATCCTGTGTATCCTGGTAGGGATAACAGATGTGGGAAAGGTAGAAATGCCTAATGTTAGAACAAGTGTGATAGACAACCAGGTGTCTTTCTATCTACTCTTCATTTCTTGAAAAGGCCTTTTTAGTTTTGCAGCATTAAATATACAGTGCATAAATATATAATATATATATATATACACACACACTTATATGTTTTTGAAAAGAACTTTAATATTTCTTGCCTAAACATCTTTAAGCCCGTTATAATAACATCTCAGCCTCCTCGTGTGCTTCAATGATGATTAATAAATGATGTAGCAAAGAAACAAAACCCTGCTATGTTGGGGTTGTTTTGGGAGGTGGGTGGGAAATTAGATGTTCATGGTTTTAGGACTTATGCATTTTTACTGTGCCTTCAAGGCTCTATTACTTATTCCCAGGTGAGGCAGTGGAAAGCCTCCAAAAACACAGTGATGGAGAGGTGTCAGACCTAGCACGAGAAGTTCATACCCAGTGGGAAACATTTATAAAGGAGAAGCGCTGCAAACCAAACATAGAAGTGAGGAGCGATGCAGCAACAGAGAAACTACGTCTCAATGCCAGGCGTCTGCTGGCCGAGGCATTGCTTGTGGAGGTCTGTGGTTTATACTGTATGTTCTGAAATGGAATAACAACAATTTACAACAGTTTCACTGTATTTGCTTTAAAAAAAGAAAAAGGACATTTCTAAGTGACCTCAAACTTTTGAACTGAAATGTGTATATTGCCTAGATGCTACCTAAACCAAGTGTGATATTAAATACTGATTAATGGAAGTAAATGCACCTCCTGATCCAATTGTTACCAATTTACTAAAGACTTGGTGCTTTTTCTATTTTATAAATAAACTTGTATATAGTCGTATTTATAGTCCGGGAGTGTGTGTGTGGTAAATATCTGCTTGTAATTGTCCGATGTGTTTTACAATACCCAAAGTATACCAGCTATACCAATTCATAATCTGTTT
The DNA here is from genome assembly GCA_009364415.1 of Spea multiplicata. Classification (NCBI taxonomy): domain Eukaryota; kingdom Metazoa; phylum Chordata; class Amphibia; order Anura; family Pelobatidae; genus Spea; species Spea multiplicata. The sequence continues at coordinate 26,059 of VKOC01000938.1, read as the reverse complement.
TTATCCCTAGGCAGATGACTCCTTGGTTGAATGTATCGAACGTGAAGTTTTTCACCAGAGCTCCCGTCTGATAAACGTGCATTATCGGAGGACCGTTCGCGCACTTGTGTTTGCTCTGAAGCACAAGCCTGAGGTTCGATCAAAAGTCAGGGATGGAGCTACGCCAGTCGATGAGCTTGTGCGAAGTCATAAGAAATAACACATGTTTGCACCCATTGGCAAAAGCACCACTTACGGAACATAAATGGCCAAAAAAAATTACAGTCCTCTATACAAAATGAAAGGAAAATTAAACCCAGACAAGTGTCCCAAACAGAGGGGCTGATCAGTACCCACATTCAGCAACTGCATTATGATTTGTATTTGGAATATAACAACGGTTATAGCAGCGGTTGCCTTTGAAGGATTCCCAGTTTTCCTTTGGTTGATCAAGTTCTGGGCGGAATGGAGCATTCCTAGGAAATAAACCACGGAAGAAACTATTAAATGGAGCGTGAGAACACCATATACTTTACACCTATGTGTAGGACATGAACTTGAGCAGATTTTAGGTTTTTAAGACAAATGGCAAATGCATCATTTGCTAATAATGATTATTGTAGATTTCTTTTTTTTTTATATTGTCTTTTAAGAACTGATTTAAATGGTATGTTTATGGCTGCTACCCCATCTTCTTCATCACGTTGTACTTGCTGAGCTCTGAGATTCCTTGGCGGGTGTATACCACAACCCAGATAGACAGATATTACGGTCCTCACAAAATAGGCTAATGTAATAAACACTTTATTTTTTAGTAAAGATTTTTACTTTGTTAATACTGTATATTCTATATTGTTTACCAAGGTGTTTACCTACATTATTTGTTTATTTAGCGTCATAAAATACATAAAATGGTAATAATATTGGCTTTACTAGCAATGAAATAGATCTGCACTCCAATATATGCTTGCTGAATAAGTATATTGTGAAGCATAATATAAAAAAAACAATGTACATAGACAGTTTAAATACACGGAAAACCCAAATAGCAGCCAAAAGAGCAAAGTGTATGATGATCAACCTTCAAAGGTATCTCCTTTATCAAAAATATAATGCTGTACTTGCACCCTCCATCAACTATATAGATATACTGAAAGTAAAACTCATCAGTTCTGTGTCACAGCGCTCAGGCAGGTACAAAAAATAGAAAATATCTACATGTTTTGTATTCCGTAGAGATCAACATGTATATCTTTATTGCATCATACACTGTATTTAATATACAAATTAAAACAAGTAACGGTACATAGTATCCGTAAATACCTCCCATAACAGTAGAAAACATTTAGTATGTCTGTAAATCAATGTCCCAAAATGCATCCAGTCAGGAATATAACCCAGCTGGAGTGTCGGCCCGGTAGAATAGTCCATTGTCTTACAAATCACAGTCCAAAGTCACATGTGCCAGTACATAATGTTATAGATAAAGATGCGTCAATCCAAATTCCATAAGTGATTATATATTAACAACCAGTACTGTAATGACAATGTAAAGTCTCTATAATGGTGAAGGGCTGCAATCATTCAGTCCAAACTAAAGGCTCTGTAATATAGAGTCACAAGCCATTTAGGTAACAATGCTCAAAGCGCAGAATCCAGTCCTGCCAAATACACATTTGATAAAAAGGAGTGAATTAAATGTCCATAAGAGGAGAACATAAAGGATACAGTGACTGTTACTTTTACCCCAGACCTTTATTAAGCTAGATGCCCTAGTGGTGTTATGGGGAACTGCACACAAAAAAGTTTCTTATAGCGGCCAAGAATTGTAAAATCAGGGCAGACCGCACGGAAATTGTCCCCTACCCCTTCCTCTGATGATAAAGAGAAATAACGTGTTTATTTATGCGTTAACAGAACACAAGAGATGTGATATGTTAGAGAAGCACATGACTTTGTCAAGAAAACCTACGGCGTGGAATTCAAATATATTTAATGCCTGGAACGTAAAAACAAAATGACAACTGAAAGGCACATCAGATTTGGTTATAAAGATGCCGGTTGAATAACAGTTAACTGATCCCAGTACATGCTCTGTCATGTTGATGGAGACCAAAGAATTGCTTGAACACCCACATCACTTAGAAATGTGCTGTAAGACACACTTCACTGGTACCGTATAATGGACGTATTAAAATACGTCTGAGCACAAAGAGGAATCAATCAGACATCGTGTAAAGCTGCCACTTTTACTTTTAATAAATGAGGCATGTTTTGGCCGGACAGTTTGTTAAAGTACTGGGAGACGGTATTCTACACGAGACAAGTACGAGACTTCAAGCCATATTTCTACAGATTTACGACGCACTGAATGCACAGAGCCTCAAATCCAAAAGACAATTCAGCAACCATGACTGAGGGAATGGGCGCTTGAAGCTGAACCTTTGAATATTTTTGGGTTTTCTTTCCTTTATCCGGCATACAAGGTGATATTTCGGACATTTTATATGAAACCGGATGTTGCTATCTGTAAAGCAACTGTTATAGTTTTGTCTCCTCCAATTAAACATTTTCCAAATTGTGCAATAATGTAATGTAAGATGTTTCAGAAATGTCAGAAAACCTAGAAATTAATTTTTTTCTGGCTGCACCATAATACATCACCCCGTGTGGTCATAGAGTGTCTGCCAGCCTTGACGGCATCGCTTGTGTTGTGTGGGCCACCCGCATGCACCCACTTGTGCCAATATTTCGTACCACTCCATACAATATTACTGCATATTTTTTTTCTTACAAGGGATAAATTAACAGAATAAAGTGCAATACAGGTTGTTAGAAGATAACAAGATACAGTCCCTCATAAATACGTTAAAAAAATAAAATCTGCAAATTAGCTTTTATATTTTTTAAGCATTTGTTAACTATTTGTAGTTTCATTTGCATTAATTACATGAATGGTGAGTTTCTTCCCAATTGGTTAACCGTCTCATCAGTTATTATAAATGCAGTAGTGTCGGTTACCACTTTATTAGCAACCTGCAATCAAGAGGTCTTTTGTCAAAGTAACACAAGTCCCACCACTGCTATCAGCATGAGAACTCCAGCTAAGATGCATATACTGATGAACACCACGTCGCTGCTGTCCTGCACACGGTCGCTGCTCTCTGAAGATTCTGCTGCTGGAAGCTGAGGGTCCGCGGGGTCTTCCTGCAATCCTTTAAGTCGGGATGGATCCGACCTGTACAGGAGATGCACGGAGGCTTCCTTCCCTTTTGGCTCGCACTGCACTTCGTACTCATGGACATCCTCATTGGCACCCATGGAGAAGTCAACATAGAGGACACTCACAATAACAGAGGTGTTATTCCGCTTCTACGGGCAAAGCACAGTTTATGGGGAGATATTAGATTTTATGGCAGATAACTTGGTCATTTAATATTCCCTTTCCTTAGATATTAAGCATGAAGTGGTTGGTTTCATTTCATACTAAAGGACAGGCTGCTAGGATGTTCACGCTACGTCGAGAAGACAAAAACAATTAGCCAACAACAGGTTGTCCATATTCTTTTTCTGTTACGAGTTGTGATTAGACTATTAGTGGCCACTTTGATCTCCGGGGATCCAGAGTGAAATCACCACAATGAATTTTGGAAAGTTCCTATATTTTGCCATAGATATGACATATCTGTTATACGTCTTTTTGTTATATGCCACCTCTGTTTATGGCAGCTCTTGGCATTTCTAAATCCACATTATAAGAACCATATTTTCCAGGTTGTTTGAAAGCTATTACCTGAGGCTGTGTTCCGCAGGTATCAAATCTAGCGTGGATTTTGTAATTATTGCCTGACGTCTGAGCGGCACAGCTTGGGTTCCCCAGGTAGATGTGGCTCCTCTCGAGCTGAGGCACAGATTGGCTTGGAACGAGGATATAGAAATCTGTACGGGTGCAGGTCACATTTATTGGGACAACTGAGGGGGAGAAAATAATCGAATCAGAGGATGATTCTTGACTCGCGTGATAAGTCTCAGAAAATAAGTGATTAGTAGGTTATCTGCATAAGACACCTATCTCTGTGATAACGTTGCGCCCCCTGCAGCATATGGGAGTACAAATTACATGATTGAGGAATGAATTATTTACACAGTTAAGAAAGCAGCTGGCACATATGGTAAACGTGAGATGGGGTAAGTGTGCGTAGTAATAATAAAATTGTTAAAACTCTAGAAGAGTAACGGCTCTAAAAAAGTCTTGCAATTGAGTGCCTTTCAAAAATGTTCGGTCATCTGAGAGTCTAAGGGTTCTTGGTTCCGATTTGGTGATATTCGCACCCATTGAGCACATTTCGGACCAGCATGTCATATCCCTGCTTGAATACAGGTGACCTGAACAAGGTGCTAGGTGCTTTTGTTTACCATGAATGACCAGGCCTGGACTGGCCATTTGGCACACCGTGCAAATGCCCAATGGTCCTCTGCCCGACATCGCTCCATATGCTCCAGCGGCAGATCGCGTCTTCACGGTGGGCTTAACACGTTTGCTATTTATTGTCTACTAATTAAGCCGCACCTTATAAGATCTTTAGAGCTGTTCATGGCAAAAGGGTTAAACATGGTCCAAACACCACTTGGCAATAAAAATAAAATGAAGCTGAGTCTGTAATTCCTATAGTCAATCAATAGGAGACGAGAATGTCTTCTGCTAGCCAGTACATTAGAAAACCATTAAGAGCTTTTCCTAACTACTAAATGTGCATTATTGCAAGCCACGGAGAAACCGTATACTCCTGCCAATACTGGCGGATTGTAAATCACTAGAAATTACATTTCCTCTGCTTTGCGCTTCCTTATTTAGTTGCTCTCACCCATCTGAATAATTTCATTTCCGTAAGTCTAAGGTTTTAATATCCCGGGATCGGTTCCAGGGATCTGAGTGGGACATGTTTAAAGGGACCCTCCAGAAATCGTAGCTGAGTGATCCCTTTAAATTTACATGATGCCCCCCTTCGTAAAAGCACGGGGGATTGGGCAGGATCACCCCGTATGAACTGCCCCTTTGCCCTCCCCAGCCATTTCTATTGCAGGTCGAAAACATCTCCTGGAATGTGATATTCTCTTCTTTTTGCGGATATTCGTCTTTCTGCAGATTTTGCTAAGGGCGCAAAATAGCTTAAACCTGTGAATGCAAGGGGGTAGCACAGCTTAATATGGCAAGGGGTGATCACGTTGACTCCGGATTCTGTGCCCCAACCCGGACGGTTATATGGCTAATAATATGATAATTTATATTATACAGTGTTACGGAATATGGAGACACCTTATTCATAAATGATAATGTAATAGTCTGTAGTTACAATGATGAGGTGACTAATATTAGCCCCGACACACAGCGTACGGTACATAGTATACTGGTCTGTTACTTACCCCCAATGTAGGATACAGAGAAACCCTTGCTGGCAGTGTCCCTGTCTGTTGTGAGCACTAGGAGAAGTTTATTCTTGCTTGATATAAGAGGTGTTGGGGTGTCATGGCCACACCACCTTCCCAGCAGTCTGTTGCCCTCGCTATCCCCGTCGTACACAGACAGGTGGTCATAGTCGCACTTATCGGTCAGGCTGCTTCTCTCTTCCAGATCCATCTCATGGAAGAAGATTTTGATGCGGAACCCCAGTGGCAACTGAATGTTCCAATGACAATGAATGTTGTTGGGATACAGGTCTGGATAACGTGGACTGGTTATATTAGCCTTCACTGCTGAGAATACTTCTTGGCATTCCCCTATGGGAGACATACAGAAAGCATGAACCTGGAAACCGGGTATCACTCGATATTATGATAACGCGTGGATCCTTCTCTTTCTAGGTGCTTGTGGGGTAGCCGGATAAAATGTCCTGTATGTTTTGGGAGACGTGGCACCTTCTCTATGGTCCCATGAAGCGCTAATCTGGCTCTGCATATAGGGCTCTGTTTACTAAGTGTTGAGTTGGCTTAAGTTCACCCCAAGATAAACAATCCAAGAATTATCAATTTATGTACTCCGTAACATGAACAGAAGTATAGCTATAGGACAAGGCAGGTGTTCTATGCTAGTAGGAATTCAAAGGTGTAGAAGGGCAACTTTACTGCTAAGCCTCATTTACCCCGGGACTAACTATGAAAGCCAGAGAGGGGCCACCAAATTTGGACTAGAAAAGAATAGTTAGACCAGGTTTTTCATAGAAGGCTGCAAAAATGATACTTTGGTTTAGACAGTCCTGTGCAGTAAAGTGTCTTTACATGGACATTATTGTGCACGACAAGGCCTGCTGATATCCATATGGGGTATTTAATCAACATGTGAACACAAAGATCAATGGACATTGTGAAAAAGCAAGGTGCCTGTTCTATTAGATCTCAAAGAATCATAGATTATAATAATCTATATATACCGTAGATAGATATTGTTTGGAATTTAGGCAGTGTGGGTCTAAGGCTGGATACAGAAAACTTTAGATATAAATGTTAGATATATATATATAGTTACAGAATAATATTTCATGAAAAGTTAATGTGTTCTAAAAGATAAATAAATATATTCATATTCACCGTTTATCTTAAATTATTTCGTTATAACCTCTTTGGAAGGGAAAAACATACAAATTCAGTACAAGACTTCATCAATTCACTGCATTCTTACCCTGAACCATAAAAGCCCCTGACACATGCAATGTTTCAAAAGCTTAGCCTTCTTTAGGATCTATTTACACCTGAAGACATGTAGACATTCTATGTGTGTTCACAGAAGACCCTTTGACTCTGATAGCCATACCAGATGAGAAATATGCCTTGAAGCCTTGGGCTCCAATGTTGAAATCTGATTTGAATACCACCAGCAGCTCATTGGAAGACGAAGTGGTGTCCGGGGGCTTTGTGGTCCCACAGTAATGATTGGTTTGGTGGTCCTCTAGACCTGGACCATCAAAGATGGCTACATAATCAAAGTTACACTCCTCATTATCTTCCATCCGGAAGTCCGTGAAGATGAGACGAATCCTGGAGTGCGGAGCTGCTCGGATTAGCCAGTGACATTCCGCATTGTTTGGGTAATTGTCAGGATAATCAGGGCTTGTAATTGCCCCAGAAAGGCTTGTAAGGACCCCTCCACAGATATCTGCAAGGTACCAGATTGTAGTGAGAAGTGGAGCTTTTATCCAAACAATAAAAATACTTACAAATTGTTACTTTTTGAGATTTTTCTAGTTAACCCTTCCAACTTTCAGATCTTAGTATATCTCTCCCTGTGTATGAGTTAACCAAGACAATGTGTCCAAAAAGTCCCTGTTTTCAATCTATTCATCCCCATAATCGGAGAATTCTAGCTTAACTGTGATATATTATTTCAACTTTAAAAATCTTTAAAAATAATATCTTAAAAATACAATCTTACCTTTCTTATATGTGGCGTAAAATCCTGTGCTGCCCACATGTCTGTCTGAATGAAAAACGACAGACAGAACATGCCACGCAGATGTGATCTGTGGAGGTAAAGTGTTGCCACAGAATTGGCCCAGGAGTTTCCCTCATCCCTAGATGCCCCGTTGTAAATCTTGACATAGTCGTATTCACAAGAGTCATGAAGTTCAAGGCTGAAATAGTGGAACGTGAGCTGGACGGTGGACCCTTCAGAGACCACAATGAGCCAAGAGCACTCCGTGTGTGGTGGGTACTGCCCTGGGAAGTTTGGGCTGGAGACATTACCAGCTGAAGAAGAGAGGACTCCGCCACATTTCACACCTACACCAGGAAGAAAGAAAACAATATGTACTGTTTTACCCCAAAAATAAGAAAGCTCCTTACTATGTACATCTAAATAAAATTGTGGGTGCAAAAAATGAAAATATATGTGATATAGATAGCTGTACGTACAACGTACATTGTGTACACTCTGAATTGTATTATTGACCAACTTGCGTCCTGTGCCCTTCACCCAAAGGAACTCTGCGTTCCCCAGGCCTATTCATGACGCTGCACTTGATGACTACTTTTGGTATCAGCATGCACTGGGTACTTTTTCAAGTCCGGGCATCTCAAATACAATCCATATGGGGTAGTCTCTCCCATCACTGCTCGTTGTTCTGTTACATTGTGGCTGTCCAACTGCACCATTAAAGCTCCTATTTCTGAATTACACCCTTAATGTGCCTATTCGCAGCGTGACCTTCAGCAGTGTCCAGGATCTCGTTGGAGATAGCTGAAAACATCTAGGTATTTGTTAACGGTATAAGTGGGGAGAACGTCGTTGACCTTACTAACAGTTGACAGTATCGGTAGTCATCTTCGTTTTCAATTTAACCTTTTTGGCAGCCAAAGCCCATGTAAGGGACTCGAAACAAGTAGACCTTCTGTCTTCAAATTAAAAAATGAGGAATTCTTATGATTTCAGCAATAATGCAAACAGAGTGAAATCGCAAATAAAATCCATGCTTACCTTTACGTGCCTGAATCACGGCTTCTCTCCATAACACTGTTATCACCAGGATAAACTTACAGAGAATATTGTGCATTTTGGAACAGTAACACCGTAATCTTTATCCACAGCTCACAACTTCCAGTACAGATAAGAGACAGAGAGGCTGAGCTGCTGCGGAATAAATAATTCATCTCTCGTCTAAATGGGAAACTGATCTCATGTTGTTCCCCACCCTTGGTGCCCCGATGTGTATCGGATATCCTCTGATTTACAAAGTCTCATTCAGTCCATCTGTGTAAAATCACATGGAGTATGAATTCCCACTACCCAGCCATGGCAAATAAAATAATCCATGATCGGATTGGGGTTAGGGCCTACTAAAGTTCTAGGTAGAAAACTACCGGATTTCCATATCAATTTTTAGCGTTCCTCTAAACAAATGTGGAACCTCCAGAAAGTTTATCGGCAATGCATGGTAATGTATATGGGTCTGAAGGGAAACCATGTGGCTGTAACTTAGGGTTTAGAACAACCAGAAAGTCATGAAACCTCGATTCTACGGCCAAAAGAGTTTTAAATACTTTATATAACTTATTTCCTGATTATGTGAAAATCAAATTGGCTCCTAACGGATTCTGTTCAGAATTCCGCCCTTAAAGTGATGAGACCTCCGCTCATCCCTCTAGAAGCCGATGTCAGGAATAATGTCCCACAAGTGAAAATAGAGTAGGCAACCTAAAGCCTCCAAGCACCTCTATGCCACATCTCATGCGCCCATTTACTGGTGGTGTGCCAAAGTGCCATACTAAAAGTTATTGTATAAAACAGAAATCTGAATCTGTCATCCAGTGGGATCACCTTTTGCACCCTCTATCTTCCTAAAATCAAAGATCCCCCCAAATGTCCAAACAGTAAAGTCTCTCCATGAAAATAATTTTCTGACTCCCTCGTCGGGTATAGAATGAACAAACAAATCAATTTACCAAAAGCAAAGCTTGGCTGCCCTTAGAATGGGATATCATTAAAAACCTGGCTGGCCAGAACAGGGGAGCGCCTGCAGCCTTGCAGATCGGTGCCCGGACTTGCCACTAACAATGAAATTACAGGAATAATTACTAGATTAGTTTCTGATTTGATAGCCTCTAACTGTCCCTTTCATTGATTGTATGACCAGGGCCTAAATTATTAACATTTTGTGCAGTATGTTGCTTGTTTGTCTTCTCCTTCCTGGACATCCTTGCAGGTTAAACCAAAAAAATATATAACTTTCATGCCAGTGGGTTTCTAAACTATGTAAAAATAAGTAAAAGTCCTGTGGACAAATACTGTATATTTCTTTGAGCCCCAAATATAGTTTAGCATCACAGAAACTAATAGATTAATTAATCTATTCCAATAAAATTACTTTATCTACACGCCTGGAGGCTGTCGTTCTTCTCAGTCATGGGACATTCTTTGGGTGACATTCATTACTCAGACACCACAGTGAGCAGATACTTTATGGCAATGCTAATGAAGTCCATTCCTCCATAGACTTTTATTAGTCAGAGTGTCTGGCTGGATGATTAATAATAAGGCATTCTATTGCTTACTAAAAGCAGCATGATAACGAGTATGTGTTTGTGTATTAGATTAGGCTAAAATAACAGATCTACAACACATACAAATGGCTATTACATGGCTTCCTGAAAACATTGTATTTATTTAGAAATATTGAAAATAATGTATTTAAAACAATACAAAATTCTTGAAATTATTTTTTCATGTGTTTTAATAAACATGGATGAGAGTTCCTCTTTAAGCTCCAAAAAACAACCATTTTACAAGGAGAAAACCCAAACAGTCCCATTATGTCTATTGGTTCTTCCCAGTATCTGTGATGAGCAACATCCCCTTTTTGACAGAATCCATTGAGCCAGATCCCCATTCTGGGACGATGGCCACATTTTGTTGTGTTTCTTGCCCTCACTTCTTCCATCCTGAAATAATACGGGCAGTCTTGTTACATCTGTTACAGAAGAAGTCACAATGGAACTTGGTGTCTAATGGGTGCATTGAAAGGTTCTTGTCCAACGTTGTGGTCTTTGAACATCTCAGTGGCTGCCAGAAAGACACAAAGTGTCCCAGCTGAACATTTCCTTCCATGTGTGTTCTTATTGGATGTCTAGCAATGGGTTTGGAGTAAGAGGTATCCTTGGCATCTTTTTGAATGCTATCTAGTAATGGGTTTGGAGTAAGAAGTAAGAGGTATCCTTGGCATCTTGTTGAATGCTATCTAGTAATGGGTTTGGAGTAAGAGGTATCCTTGGCATCTTGTTGAATGCTATCTAGTAATGGGTTTGGAGTGACATACAGGGTATTGCGCAAAATGTTTGTTATCATTGAGTTCAGATAAGGATTGCATTTTGTGTCAATCATTCTATTTGTGCAATATGCATCAGAAACTAAGAACTGGTTCTACAAGTTACATTATATGAGGAATATAATACACATAGAAACAAATTTTATCTCATCAAGTTTCAACCAAACAGAAACAAACACTGAGCAAGAAGAGGGTTGTTATATACAAGTTATACACAACCAGTATCTAAAAAGTGCATTTCCTTGGCGCATGATGTAAAGTGAATCAGTCATCGAAATAACAAAGAACAAGTCTACTAGGCAATCGGACACTACTGTAGATCCATTATTCTCATAATTAAAGATACTGTTTGGTTCTCGGTGTGAATTGAACACTTTTGTAACTAAATGCAGCATTAGAAATCTTATCCCCAGTACTACAGAATATCCACACCCTTCCCAGAAATAATTCTTTAATCCTCTAAAATATGGCCCCATTCATCATTTTTTATATCAACATTAAATTGCCAAGGAAATGCAGACACTTATAGGCTGTTGGCAAATAAACTGAAAAAGGCCCTCTTAAAAATGTCTTTGTTGTTTTATGCAATTAAACGTGCAGAAAAAAGAATAAAATGACAGATCTATTTGGGTTTATTTGCTTAGCATACCAAAAAGTGCAATTAATGGTTTGTCTAAGTGGAACAACACCTTTAACTTCAGAGAGAAACAATAGGAGGATTGTGGATAATAACTCATCGAGACCCTGCCAGTGAAGACCCTATATGTGACTCGCCACAATGTCTCATTGTTTTGGGCTTCATATTTTAAGGTGGTTCCAAGATATATTTTATGGGATTTATGGCCGGACTGGTAGAACAACTTCTACAATAATTCTGCATCAGCGGACCTCCTGGGGAGGAATACAATAAGTCTGTTATTATTGTTTTCGCTGCCAGTCATGCAGACAGGTTCAAGTTCAAGAAAACTAGCGACAAAAAATAAAAAATATCTGGGCAGGAGGGATCACAAGTTCTCTGCTGGGTGAGTGAAGCTGTTGAAATGTTAATTTCGTTTTTCCTTTCTTTATTAATTTCATACTAGGCTTGCTGGACATCCCACCATCCATCCGAGACCAGACTCTATGGTAGAGACAGAGGAGGCTTGTGAGGTAGCTGTGTGTCTGCAATGCCCACAATGTTACAAACCATCATGGAGATATCATAGAACTTTAACATGACCACGTACAGCTCGAACTGCATCAGCTTCTAGCACCGTGACCTGGGAACCTCATGTAAGTATTCCAAGAATATAATGAAACATGTGGGCACAAGGGTTTTTTTTTCTCAGTAAGTAGCACACGCCTGTTCGGTTGTTATGTTTACAGAGTCTTCAGAAGAACAAAGTAAACAGAAAAGGTCTAATAAATAGCTAGCCGGAGTGTTGGAAGCCTGTGTGCAAACACTTCACGCTTTGCGGTCTCACGGTTAGGCTGGATCTGCCCGCGCACACAGGACACGAGAGAGTCACGGAGAGAACGGAAGATCTCCGCAGGTTCCAGGGATCCATATGTAAGAGCCAGATTTACCAAACATTGGAGAAAGACAACATAGAAAATATTCTTCTGCTAAGGATAAATCTTGGATTTGTTTTTTTTTTTTATTTGATTCTCCCTTAAATCAGACAACCTCTACCTCGTAAATGTGCAATATTTAGAGTTTTATAACATAGGTAGAATTTACTATTTTTAGTTCTTCTTTTACCAAGGTTGACTAGAATATCATCTAAGGGATTTCGGTATCTTGTTGTTTAGAGTGAGAGAGAGATCCACTCGATGAACAGGCAGACAATGGATCACAGCAGGAAACTTGGAGATGTCAAGCTTTCACAAGTAACTTTCCGAGCGACAATCAGAGATCGTGACACCGCAAAAGCAAAGGACGTAAGTTGCTAATATTATATTTTCTAAAAAAACAAGAGAGAAGCCAACATCCACCCCAGATTATATCAGTGGTATATATATATATATATATATATATATATATATATATATATATATATATATCAATGGTGGACCAACGGCACCGCCTGGCCATACACTGCACCCAATGGAACACTGATTAATGCTGGAACTTTCTTGTGTCTGATTATATTTACTAAGCATTGAATGGTTGTATGTTGAAGACTATGATGTCATTATAATGACCCAGATTTAAAAAGTCATTATATACTCACCCAGGGTAGAACAGGGTCTACTCCCATTTTTATATTTCAAGGAGTTATCACAGATATTAATAATAGGACGCAACTTTGAACAAGAATTGGGGAAGTTTCATTTTGATGAATATGCTTCTGTAACCTTTCAGGTTTAGATCAGGCGGCCGCTGGCCTTAAAGTGCCAGAGTCACTCTGTCATCTCCATTCCTGCCCTGGTGATATTTCTTATTCAACCAACTTTCCAGCTTTTTGCCTTCTTTTGGATCAACAGCAACAAATTAACAGATATAGGAAAGGCTGAACTTGATGGATGCATGTCGTTTTTTCAGACTATGTAACTATAGATTAAGGGATCTATTTTTTCTTATGTTATAGTAAAATAAGAGACCTGTAGGGTCTTGAAAGCTCTTGATTCTTCTTTAAGCTGTTATTTCTGGGGTAGACTTGGCAATGTGCTTTATTGTTATGTTTAATGGACACTCTGCTATCTTTTTGTGTTATACTGCGGAGTTATCAATACATATTATGATTACATGTTACATATAACAGGGACACATTAACTCCTATTATTATGTTACACGGGCAAAGCGTTATACAGTATCTGTGATGAAATGATAACTGCCTTCGCGTGATGTGATGATATATTAACAGCCGACACGGTGATGCATTGCCACATTAGCTACTATTTCTGCATCTTCTTACAATGATGCACTAAATGTTGTCACTCTGCGGTCTTGAATGCAGATCTGTTTCTTTTTATTTCCTAAACCCTATGTGTTAATCTTGTTCCCAAGATCTAGATGATTATTCCTCCCCATTGTCTTATTTCTGCTCTACTGTTGGGTGAGAAGTAGGAAGTAAATTTCAGGTCATAAAATTAATTAGATATGCTAGTTACGCTGAATAAAACATGTGATTGTGATAAGCCCCCTTATTTCCCTATAACTAAACTTTTGTCATCCTCTCATTGTATTAAATGGATACTCCGGTGTCCAATGCAACCTCACCACTGAAGAACGCATATTAAAGTTCCATACTCTGTGAGTACTGTAGTATCCTGTAATATGCTTTCTGTTAAATTAATAAATAAAGCACTGACATTAGCAGAAGCTGCAGCTCCATGGCTGCAGTGTAATGCCTCCTACATGGTCTGAGGTTGACATTAATGGGAGCACTTTCTACGTGTGCTGAACACATCGACTGCAAGCCAACTAGCCGATGCACGGATGCATGTGCAAAAGGAACACGTGGAAATTTAAAGGGACCCCTCAACTATCATATGCTTTAAAGGGCATCTGATGGCTGGAGTGTCTCAATAAAGGAGGACCACATGAACACACCAGTAAATGAACTGGTGGTAGGTTCCCAAAACAGTGGTAGGTTCCCAAATAATATCTGGTTGTTGTTTTGAAGCTGGAATGGCCGATGTCTGTTATTGCAGCTGTTGGACATACCCTTTCTGCTGGCTGATCATACTGGGAGCTGGAGTGACACACGCAGCCCATTCTGTGTTCCCAATGCACAGATCACATAATCAGACCTACACAATGGCTACATGTCACACAGTCAGTGCTGAACAATACACACTCACAACTCTACAATCATGCCATACAATGAGAGTGGATACATGACATTGTGGCCATGTAATATCAATGGCATATTGTCTGCATGTAACTAAATCATAGCTTCACAGTGCCTTGCGTGCCACTAGAACCACGATCTGTAGATCTAAAGTGACAGTAAAGGGCCTGCCAGTAAAGCATTCGTTTGTTGGAAACACCAATTACATAAATTTAAATCTAAGGCATAAATATTGGGGATTCCGTCACACTTTATGTCCATGTAGTCCTTAGCCGGCCACTACGTTAAAGTACCCGAAGCCATGATCCGCGCAGACCACCCACCATAGCCGGATAAACCATTAACTCTCCTCCTTTAAGTCCGCAGGTCCTCTGAGCTCAAAAGGAATGCCTGTAAAACCCCAGCAAAGTGATACGAAGCAGCCTACACCATCTATCAGCCTGAAGGGTCTCTTAACTGCTCAACGAATTACAAGGGAACTGAAGGTAAAACCCTGCAGCGGGCGGCACACTAAAAAATATTAATTGTGTCCTTGGAAAATGGAATATTTTACTTATAATTAGCAGATTAATCAAAGAGGATTCATGGTACCCACAGCTCTGCATTCTATGTAGGGTAGGCATTTTTTCCTGGAAACATCTAATTGGAAAATGTGTTTTTGTTTAACTTTTAGAACAGAGCAGCTTTAAGGAGAAAAACAAGAGTCCGTGCCCAACAACGAAAGTCAGTGACCATCATCAACGAGCAGGTAAGCTCTTCCAGAATGTACAATGCAGGCTTTGAGGAACTCCAGACATCACCCAGGTGGATCAACCACTGTATTTATTTACAGCAGATCCGCCTGTGACTATATGAGGGGATCCTGGAGTCTGCTGGGAATACTTGAGGGCCAATATTGTATTAATTTTAAAAAACTATGTGCACAAAGATATTTGTGAGACTTTTTTTAAATGTTCACTAATGTTTCATGTTCTGCAGTGCACTAGGAAAACATTATCTACACTATATGGACAAAAGTTTTAGGACACCTAACCATTACACCAACAGGGACTTTTATGACCTTGTATTCTCAATACAGAGACATTAATATGAAGTTGGACCCCCTTTGCAGCTACAAACAACTTCTACTCTTTTGGGAAGGATTTCCGCTAGATTGTGAAGTGTTTCTGTTGGATTTTTTACCCATTCATCCAGTAGATTATTTGTGAGGTCAGACACTGATGTTAGACCACAAGGCCTGGATCACAAACTCCAAAAGGTGGGGTTAAGGTCAGGGCTATGTGCAGCCGGGCAAGTTCTTCCGCACCAAACTCCTCCAACCATGTCTTTACAGACCTTGCTTTGTGCGCTGGGGCACAGTCATGCTGGAATAGAAAAGGGTCTTCCCCAAACTGTTCCCACAAGAAGCAGAGCGTTGTCCAAAATGTCTCGGTATGCTGAAGCATTACGATTTCCTTTTACTGGAAGTAAGGGGCCCAACCTGTGATTTCAATAATTAAGAAGTGTGCCCCAAAACGTTTGTCCAAATAGTGATGTACAAAGCAAGGTCCATAAAGACAAGGTTGGGTGAGTTTGTTGTGGAGTCCTGACCTCAACCCCATCGAACACCTTTGGGATGAACTGGAACAGAGATTCCCACAGAAGCCCTCCAAAATCTTTCAGAATAGTGGAAGCTGCTATAGCAGCAAAGGGGGTACCAACTACATATTAATGTCTATGTATTTAGAATGCAATTCCCTGTTGGTGTAACTGTCAGGTGTCCCACTAGTTGTATCTATATAGTGTTGACTTGCATGTATATATATATATATATACATATATAATTGCATAAAAATAATAAACGCAGGGGATGGCCATCCATAAGTTAGTGAACTTCAACAGCTGCGAGATCTTATGGGATACGGTCAATGTGCAGGGGTTCTGAAACTGTACCCGTCATCTACAGCTCTTGGGATGACTGCTTCAGGAAATAAAATCTAAGCCACGCATTAACTGGAACTCGAACCAAGAGTCTAGATTAATTTATAATGTTACATAGAGTGTTTATCCTCTGCAGGGGAATGAGCGATAGACTCCAGCCATGCTCTTTGCATCATCCCAGAGTACAATACATACACATATATTTGCATGACCTACAGATATAAGAGGGGAACTTTATAACATTTCAAAATGTTCAAAATACACACTGGACATAAAAAATAACATTACATCTAAACATTTGATAGGACCATGGGTAACCTAACAGGTTCGGGAAAAAAGTACGGTAATCAATAAAAAGTAACCCTGATAATTAATCTGCAACTAAAAACTTCTATAACTTGAGTTTACGTCATACCGAGGGAACTATACAGCAATAAAGGAAGACCTGCTGTGAAAATAATATGTCCCAGCATGCCGCTGTGATCCTCGTTGAACAGCCTTTTAAAAGTCATTAATTTGTTTTATAAGTAATGGAGAAACCAGGAAGTCGAGAAGGTTTAGATGAGTGCTAACGTTCCCAAAGGAAATACATTTTCACAACATCTTCAAACGATCCTGTAATTCCAACACAACGGGATGGAAGGTTTGTTCAGTTGATTAATGTCAGGATTCTTTAGGTGACAAAGCATAACCTTGTCATGTTTTCAGGACAGGTACTCTGATGTAGCTAGCACTGTGGTTGGGAATGAAGATCACATCCTCTTGAACTGGATGCTTCTTCTTTGTAACTCAAAGTAACAATATCACTTTATTCAAGGTGGCGTTCTCCACTTTTGCTTATACAAATAACATTAGCTGGACATCAATCTTTACGGTCTCCTGTTCTCTTAGCCAGTCCTATTCTCTTTTGAAGCATTGCATTGTCCTACATAAACCGTAACACAATGCATAGGCTTGTGGTCACCACAGCTCCATAAGTTGTGAAGGAGTGTCCTCTTTGTCCAGTCTACGAATCAGTAGTTTAAATGCTGGCCAAACTCTGTTTGCTGCGAACCACAAAAATCCCTAATGTGACGTATGTAAACAGGAGCTATTTTCTGAATAATGGGCTTGGCGACATCACAGCCTATAGGTATTATGAAACAATATTGCTTGAGACATGTAATCTATCACTAGGTAACATTGTATCATTGTTATATACATATTGGTGTGTTCTGGACCTTTGTTGTCCAGCGGGAAGCCAGGGGGTATCGTGCTATTGTAAAAAGACATAAATAGAATAGCCTTCTCAGATTAGGGGTGTACAAAAACTCTTAAAGGAAAAAATTACTAACAGGCCTCCGGCTGGACAGGAGCCCAATGCAAGCGTTGTCTATTTTTTTTTTTTTGTAAAAGGGACAAACTTTAGTTGAATTAGTACACGAGAACCTAAGTATAGGTTTTTTTTTAACATATGTTAAATTCAGAGTTTCCCGCGTTATTGCCAGGTGATGTTTAACACAAGGACTGTGGAAGCATATTGAGGATCTGGTCCAAACTATATACATTAAATCATGGTAATGTTTATCTGTATGTCAATGACTTCTCCACTCTATATCACTACAACGGTGTCCTAATATATCTTTAGATGACCAATGCCTTTCTGAATATTATTGTGTATGTACATCCAACTGCGAACACACAACGTCATATAACATGATGCCATATCTCACACCTTGTATGCAGGTTCCAGCGTCATCCGCAAACCCCAAACAGAAGTTCCCATATGCACAAGCAAAGGAGCTTATTGATGAATTCTTAGCCTCAAGGCTCAAAGATGTGACTTACGACCCCGACACATGTGCCAGCCTTACCAAGGACTTGTGTGAAGAGGCAAAAAGAATTGTACGCAGATTAACGCCTCCCAGATACAAACTGATCTGCAACATGGCCATCGGTAGCAAACATCAGGAGGACGTTACGGTGACCAGTCAGTGTTTGTGGGACTCGCACTCAGACAACGTCACCTCCTGCAGTTATGAGAACCGCACACTGTTTTGTGTTGTTTTGGTGTATGCGGTGTACTTTGAATAATACCTGTTTTCTCCTGCTGCACAGTCACAGGTCACAAAGGGCACATATAGTACATGAACCTATGTGGATAACCATGTAGGTGATAATGCACTGCATTGGCAGGTTCCCGAGTCTGTAGAGTCGCTTGCTGCATTTGGCACTATAGAAATCATAGGCACTATAGAAATTAAAGACACAATGTACACCTCATATTTTTTTACATTTTTAATGCACACTGAAGTTTAGGCAGTCATTGTGTTCTTTGGCTATTGACGCTAGAAAATGAGACCTCTGATGTGCATTTGACCTTAATGTCATATCTGACCTTATATGACTTACACATTCCTTGTGGTATAATAAGGATATCACACATCTTATGTATTTATATTTGTTTAACATATAGTAGTGTCACGTAATCCAGCTATGTTGCAGACTAAAACGAAAGTTTCCTTAAGGCATAATTCTGCCTGTTTCACGTCATTCATCTTTCCTCTGGCTGATATTGAAACTTTAGTTTATCAATGGGTAGTTTTTGGATCATTATTGTCCAGCCTGTAGACTCAGTCATCACATGTGATATGTAATTGTTTTTTAGGCCTACAATGACTTCAAAAATACTGATTCTCTTACCAGTCTATTTTTTTTTCTAAATGGTATAAAATTCTCCCCATCCAATTATTCTGCATCTTATTTCCATTTTATTTTTCTAGTGCAGTAATATAACTACATATATACAGTATTTAATGGTGATGAGTGAGGGAACGCACATATACATACACGTACATGTATAAAATTATTCCATATAGTGTAACTTCTTTAATGTCCTAAAAGGAAAATGTAATTAAAAAAAAATGATTTAAAAAATAAAAATGGAACTGTCCTTTATTTTCAGCAGTTTCACAATCTCATTCACATGTTCATTAAAAGTTAAAGAGCCACAGATGAGTATGTATGGTTCCCGTCTGCAAGTCCCCAACACCTCTGCCACGAAGATGGAGTCAATCCTGCCAAGTTTTGTGTTCTCACGATAGCTCAGGGGTAGATTTAGTAATGACTGCTCCTGCAATGCAAAGTACAGAGGCAAGGACATGAACATTGGATAATGTAGAAGAATGGCAAGAATGGTCATTGCTAAATAAGAGGGGGAAATACATGAATGTTATCGCCAACAATCAGTAGCAATATTAGCAGCAGCAATAAAAAATACTATGGTGAACGACAGCAGTTATCAGCAGATATCAGAATTGTTTAGAAGAAAAAAGCCAGTTTACTTACCTGCAGCGCTCATTACTGTCTGCTTGTGTAATGAAGACCAGGGAAAAGACAGGAAGAATGAGCAGGTCAGCAAACTGGCCATTTTATTCTAAATTATTATGGAAATAATTCTGAAAACCTGTTATCTGCAGCAGAAGCCAGCAAAAAGTCCCGTAGCACAGACGTCTCTAACTCCACATGGCAGTCGGAAAGAAATGATAGTCACCTGGCTGAGGACATAAAACGTCCGCACGTTCCAAAACCGTGCCTGTTCCCGTAGATAGCCCTTCATATAAATATTCTCAAACGTCCGACAGCAAATCACCAAAGTTATGAACGTTTCGTCCTCTTCATTATCCGTTACACAGCTTAGGATCGGCAGCATTGAAGCAATGCCAGTACCCGAGCACACCATAAGGAGCTCCCCATACTGTAACAAGTAAAGACTTCAGAGAATAGCACGCATTACAGAACAGATAACCAGGACAGATGCTAAGTTATAATGTATGTAACCCTTTCATCAGCAAACAACACTGAATAAGATGTTGCACAAGGAAGGCATGAATTGCATGATGTCACCTGAACCAAGTACTAATGTCACATAATTCTTGCTTTTAATGCATTTGGTCTTGGATTGATTAAGTTGATTAATAATATTTACTATATTTATAATATAGTACATAGTTCAATAAAGCTTTGCAGATCTGTTATTTTATTATCTCATCTACTGCGTGGAAAGGAGCAAATGCATATTTGGGGGGATTCTGCAGAACCCCAAATTCATTTACAAAACACACATGATAATTCACACAGACCATGCATCTTACATATGAATATGATGGCAGGAGCGTCCCTTTAATCCCCCTTCTATTTTATCTGTGAGAATATCACATCACGTGTCAGAAGATATGTTTGCCCAAACACATATCCTGCATGCCAAATAGCAGACGGATAAGGAATGTTGCAGAGACCCCGATACAAGTATTGTTACTTAGTAAGTAAGTAAAACTCACTCCCAGAATCCACGAAAAAAGGTCACATCCCTTACCTGGTTGGGCTTGTATGAAAATCCACCGAAAGCCCCCCGCCATTCAATCCGGTCTCCTGCTTTCCAGTTCTTTATATACTGTGACATCAAGCCGTGTTTATATAACTGCACAAAAACAGAATTCACATAGACACATACTAATGATCGTCACTGTGTGATGTCACTGAAATCCAATCAGGTATTGCTGATATAGGGCTGTGTTTAAAAGAATTTGCACCATCTCTGATTTTGTCATTGTAGATTTTACATCTTTCTCTGTGGATTTTCCCTTCTTCACTACTACAAAAAAATCAAACCTGGCCATTTTAAACATTCCTGCAGGCTCCTCATTAGTACTCATTCTTACATATTATTATTACCAATAATCATTATCAATTATCTAATTGATCTGTATTGTAACACGATGATGGCTTCCTTTGTATCGACATGAAATACATATTTACCTTGATTAAAACTTCAAAGTAGCCTTTTGTATCCACACGGTTTATGGGAGTGTAGGCTCTTTGGACTTCCATACCATTGACCGTACCTCTAAGAAACAAAAAAAAAAGTTGCATGCACTGAAAGAATACACAGTGTAAAGAATATGGTGTAGGACAGGGCTCGACCAACCCCAGGCGCCAAATTTAAAAGTCCCTAAGTTGATGCTGATTGGGTAGACCGTGGGGGCTTGCATGAGGTGATCCTAATGACTCCTGTTATTCTCCTCTTTGATTCATTAAAAAATATATGTGTAATCTTGGGAACTGAATGGTGTGGATCACCACGGCTATAATCATACTTTCATATGTAAACCTGAAAGAATGAATGAAGCGGGCAGGGAACGCCGGCAACATAAGCATAGTAATAATAAAGCCCACAGATAATAATCTATTTGTTATACAGCGATCAGCCATAACATGACAAGTGAAGTGAATAACACTGATAATCTTGTTACTATGGCACCTGTCAGTAGGTGGGATATATTAGGCAGTAAGTGAACATTTCATCCTCAAAAGTTGATATGTTAGAAGCAGGAAAAGTGGGCAAGAGTGAGGATCTGAGCCGCTCTACCAAGGGCCAGATTGTGATGACGAGATGACTGGGTCAGGGCATCTCCAAAACTGCAGATCTTGTGGGGTGCCCATGCTGACCCCTGTCCATTGCTGAAAGCGCCTACAATGGGCACATGAGCATAAAAACTGGACCACGGAGCAATGTAAGGAGGTGGCCCGGTCTGATGAATCACGCTTTATTTTACATCACATGGATGGCCGGGTGCGTTGGTTACCTGGAGAACACATGGCACCAGGACGCATCCATGGAGGCCGCATCTCACAACTTACAGGACTTAAAGGACCTGCTGCTAACGTCTTGGCGCAGATACTACAGCGTACTCTCAGTCTAGGTCTAGTGGAGTCCATGCCTCGACGGGTCAGAGCTGTTTGGGTTGCAAAAGGGGGACCTACATAATATTACGCAGGTGGTCATCATCTTATGGCTGATTGGTGTGTGTATATATATATATATATATAAATGCAAGAAAAATTGTATGTTTATATACCTAGTGATTCTATGTGCATGCAAAAGGTTACAAACAGAGTAGTATAGAATTATAGTATTAAGAAAAAGCCCTTAAATAAACCCCATTTCCTGTTTATGTATTTATTTTCTGGTACAGCTAATCCACTGTGGTGATGGTTATATATGTATGTATGTATGTTTGTACAAACACAATATTGTAGGAGTAAATAAAACATGGCCAAACGATCTAGTAGCCTGGCAGAGACTGTTTGAGGTCTCGCGTCTCCTCGGCTGACAGGAACTATTACCTGAGTACGACATGCTGTCCTAATGTGTGTCCCAAGCTGCTCCCGTTTGGGATTTTAAATCTGTAGCGATTAGTATCCTCCGTCTCCCGTTCCACTAGTAAAAGCTCAAATGCTGTGAATGACTCTGTGCTCAGGAACAAGTCATTGGTCTAGGAAACAAGGTGAAACAAGGTGTAAGACAATGACATAATATACATCGCAAGCCTCGCAGCATAATAAGAACATCCACCGTGTGGTAGCCTGGTTCCCGTTTAGATGAATAACCATGTTGATTTGGTTTATGTCTGCTTAAATGGTACACAGGATGTCCTCTCTCGCTAGGGAAGAATGTATCAGGGACATATTAAATGTTGCTGGGGGATTAATGTACGCAAAGGTCAATATCTAGTGTTTGGCTTAAAATCACTGCTCCCCTGCACAAGGAGACATACGACTCCACTAACCCACTGCGTTCCTGTACGGGACGACCGATCAGTAATGATTTCGTCCCATACCAATACCTCTGCTTTTCTCCTGTTTAGGAGTTCGGCATCCCCAGCCTCCTTGGCCTTCTCCCAAAGACTCAGATCTGCCTGGTAGATGTCGTATATACAGGGGGAGCAGCCACTGCCACAACACTGAGCAGGAGAAGGCTCCACCGGTCTCAGAGACAGCCAGTCGACATCATCCATCACCTGCAGAACACAACATGTGTGAGGATATAACAGAGTCCTATAGGTCGGGGAGACGGGGAGGACAAAGAAGCCAAGGAATCTAAAACCCTACACAGAACGTTTACCTCCATATGCACCGGCCAACTCACCAAAGAGATGAGACGTCAATGCGCCAATTAATATTCAATTTAGGAAGGGGAGGCAAATTTAAGCCAATTTCTGGTGCTCCAAATCTGTTACTACTCACAAACATACTACTTTGCATCTCAGTGTTTCCAGTGGCCAAAGTGGGCTGCTCTTCATTTATGTGGGGTGGCTGGAGACTTGTTTTATGACTGTGACCTGGTGTGAAAAACGGTGCTGGTGCCCATAGTGGTCACGGCAGCCAACAGACCCCCAGGTCTTCAGAGGTTGGACTCCCCAAAGGCATATTGAGAGCCCTTCTAATACTGTGATTATGGGTTACAATTCACCTCAATAATGGTCCTTGTCTTCCTCCAGTCTGAGAAATCACACTTCCAGTAAAGTAGTTAACTTACTGAGATCTTCAAACTTATTAATATTATTTCCCACAATGCTTTGTATTTAAAACATGAATGGCTTCCAGTCCACTGTTCATCGAGTCGATGTGATAAACATGGAATTCCACATCAAATAAGAACCAATTCAGCCCATTTTCGTGATGTAAAGACTCCGACCTTAAGTCGTTTGTCTTGTTTTAGATTCAGCATAACTTTATGTCTAACCCATGCATGTTTAAATTCCCGCACTGTATTAGCAGCTACCACTTCTGGTAAGAGGCTGTTCCATATAACTACCACCCTCTCTGTAAACTATCTGGTGTGCGGTTATCTCCTGATTGTAACTATGGATGTGGATGCTTTCTTGTTCTCTGGGGTTTCTCCATACATTCTGTTACGCCCCTAACAATTACTGACCCTAGTTACTAGTTATCGGCACTCAATGGGGTGACCACATCAGCCATGCGCCCCAGGACACACATATTGTTGGGCAGCCTGGATAAAGTGCTGCCCCCTGCTGTACAGGTGATGAATAAAACCATTATACATCTCACATAGGCCAGGGCTGCACTTTTACCGGTGAAAATTGCATGAACTTTAGAGAACAGCGAGGAGACAGCGAGCTTAATAGGTCTGAAGGCATCAAAAATGATGAGATGATTCAGTTTCACAAACGGGCGCAAGCGCAGATTCCAAAATGGCAGCATGTATATATATATATTTGTTTAAATACACTGAATGCAATTCATTTATACATTATCTTGAAATAGAGATTAATACTCTTCACTGCCGCTTTAATTGTATGAGCCTTTACTTTTGGAGGTTAGAACATGTGGTAGATAAGTGGATCAGTCTCCCAGCGTATGTGGTAGAGGCTAATACTGTGAGGATATTTCACGACGTATGGGACAGGCATAAAGCTAGCCATCAAATTCTATGTTTCTCCGCTCTAGTTTCCATATTCCAAAACTGCTGTAATAAAGGATTTTCTCTGCTCTTCCACCATGTCATTTAAACACAGATAATAAGGATAATGCACCGAGCCTTACATACTATTACCCCCTCCCCATCTCTGGCTGTACACCATCGCCCCCGCCATTCCTGTTTATACACTATTACCCCTCGAATTTCTGTTTATTCGATATTCTATTGCCCCCACCATGCCTGATTATGCCCTGTTACTGCCCCATCATCCTGTCTATACACTATTACCCCCTCTATTCCCGTTTATACCCCGCCCCGGTCACGCTGACGGAGTTGCCGTACTGCTGGGGCATTTCTTTTGGCCGCTTACCCGGGATATTGAGGAGTTCCTGGGTTGAAAGGTTACAACCCATCAGGCCTTGCGCGGAAACATGGCGGCGTCCATACTGACTCAGGCTGTGTCCGGGGCCGGTCTGTCATGTCTCCGCCGCCGTACCGGCCTCCGGTGCCTGAGTGCTCCTGCCGGCTGGGGCAAACGGCAGGGGCAACAGGTCCGGAAAGAACCCCCTGAAATCCCGGGCCTTGAGCGCATCACGTACGCTGATCGTATGTACTATCTCCCGTGGCTGGCACGTCCCCGGTTCCCGGACTTTAAGAAGGACTGGTCAGACCCTTTTCACTACCGGGCTCCTGCCCCGGAGGAAATGAAGCTGTATAAGGAGCGGCCGTCCTTTGTGTTTCAACGAAGCTGCCGTTTGCTGGGCGGTAGGTAGTGAGACGCAGCCATTCATTTACCACAGAGGACAGTAGGATAGAAGGGCTCCTGAAGAGGGTCACTATGTCACACAGTGATCTGCTGTCAATGGCGGGTCAATTCATGTGTCATTGAAGATGGGTGCACTGGGTCACCTTGGATATCTCAAGAAGGGATATCCATGCCACACTAGGGAAGGGTAGGCCGGCTATGGGTCACGCTTTGACGTGCCTCGGAAGGGCGGGAGTGCTATTGGCAATGCCTTGTGACGGGGAAAGGTGGGAGTTCTGTGGTTGGTGTTTCTAGGATAGGTGGGCATGTTGTGGACGGTCCCTTGATGTGCCCGGGGAAAGGTGGGCATGCTGCGGACGGTCCCTTGGCGTGCCCGGGGAAAGGTGGGCATGCTGCGGACGGTCCCTTGGCGTGCCCGGGGAAAGGTGGGCATGCTGCGGACGGTCCCTTGGCGTGCCCGGGGAAAGGTGGGCATGCTGCGGACGGTCCCTTGGCGTGCCCGGGGAAAGGTGGGCATGCTGCGGACGGTCCCTTGGCGTGCCCG